>CM076577.1:773530308-773833697 GCA_034641835.2 Pinus albicaulis | reverse complement strand
CAAAATGAAGAATAAGATTAAGATTAAGATTACAAATCAATATTAAGACTAAAAATGAAGGAGATAACACTCCTATTTATACAATAGCTATGATAACAAACTCATAAATGTAAATCCACTATTCCCTCCTTTGACCCACATATTTCTCAACCAATGGTGACACATAACCCTATCCTCCATGATCTCCTCCATGAGGTCCATGATCTTCTCAAATTCGAATTTGAACATAGAGTGCCACATTAGGGTGCCTAGGAAGCTTCCTTTGTACCTACAGATGGCAACAAACTCATTCTAATTGTTAGGTATAAGTATAAGCATATTATTTTCTAAATTTTAACCATAAATCCACTTAAAAATGTTAAGAATTAATAAACTTTGGAAAAGCATAATTATAACCCAATGATGAGGTAAATGTAATGATGTGGAGGTGGAACGAAGGTGACATAAAGGTAATATGGAAGTAATTGTGAAGGTATTGGTGAATAATGGAGTGAGAATAGGGACTATTTTGAGGCCCAACATATCCCCAAACTGAAGGTATTGCATGTCCTCATGCAATATATTACATTACTTTTGATACTTGAGCTTTGGCTTAAACTCTGCATGATATCATTTACTTAACTTTTGCAAAGTGTTTTTGATGAACTGTAACTTGGTTGGTTCTTGTGTTTCAACCATATTATGTTTGTTGCATTTAATTTAAATGTATGATATTTTCATATTGATAATGTGATTTTTATTGCAGATTACTTTTGTTGGAATGTGTCATGGTTGGTTCTTGTGCGACAACCATGATTGTGTTGGCATCCAATTATCTTTTAAGTACTTTTTTAAAAGCCATTTATATGCTCATGATGATGTAATAGTAAATATATTTTGAAAGTATGTGGGCTTTGAATGTGATATGAATGTTTTGAATGTTATATGAATGTGGCAACATATGAATGTGAATGTATTTCCCCCCTTAAAACTGATGGTTTTGGCAATTTGACAAAATGACAAAAGGAAGTGAAGCTTTTCCAAAAAATTATCATTTTAACTTTTCAAGGAATTAAATGGTTAAAAGTTAGAAAATATCATACCTTAACTTACCCTTTCAAAAATGGATGAGATTTGTGCACGTGTGGCTGCAAAATTCTTTTCATAGTCTTCTTTACTTGGTTGTGAAAATGGTGGATGAAATCGAAAAAGTGAATCTTGTATTGTTGCTGCATCTGATGGATCTTCTGCTAAATGTTTGGAATCTGCTGCTGAAAACGACTGAAATTCTATAAGGCTTGAAAGGTATACGAAATTCAGAATTTACACTCCCCCCCCAACCTTATTTATTAACTTGTCCTCAAGTCATTTACATCAAAAAATGAAAAGTAATGCAATTAATTCTGCGTTCTCTGCTACAAAATGATTGGTCTTCAAGTCTTGAACGCTCATTGGCACAATTCTTGTCATGTGAATAAATGTTTCGGTGTCGAACATAACAAGAAATTGTTAACTTAGTGGCCATTAATGAATGCCACTAGCCAACATGAGAGCTCCCACCATTGATTCTAATGGGAGTCAAGATGCCTAACACATCTTCCTAAGAATGAATGAATTTTTTGTTGTCGAATACTTAGAAGATCCGATGAACAAGGGACATTGATGTATTCCCTTTTTTTATCGGCATGATAGATTTCCCTTAAGGCATGCAAGCTTCAAGGAGTTTTTAGAAAAATATTTAGACTCAAGGACTATGGACTCAATGGTGTATGGAAGTAAGGTTTTATTTGCAAGTGTAGGAAAAAGGAAATGGACAATGAATATGTAAAGTGGACCAAAAATCTTGTAGATGAGCTTTGTTGGTTTTATTGGTGGTTAGGATTGAAGAAAATGTAATGAAGTGTATGTGGTAATGGAAAATGGATAATGACTCTTGCTGGGAAAAAAAATGAATTATGGCATGCAAACTCTCAAATATAGCAAATATGCTCCTTAATTCTGGACTGCCTGCTAAAATAGCTGAGTTTGACCAGCATTGACCAGCCACCTGTAGACGTCGAATTCAAGTGTGGATAGGTATTTCGCCATCCTTGTACATTTAGGAACAAACCCCAGCTCTTTGAATTTTTCTAATCTGTCATGCAACATGTCAAACCATTAAGCTATTATAGGAAGTTGCAAGAACTTTTAATTTTCTGGAAATTTTGTTTATGATCATGGACTGGTTGTTTATAATTTGTCATGAAATTTATCTTTGGAAGACCAATTTTCGTCACAATGTAATCTACTTACTAATCACTTGATTAACCTGTAACCTGCAAAAAAAACCTAGCAGAAAGAAAACATAAGTGTGTTCAAGAAGAAATGGAAAGTTCCTTCATGATTCTTACGCAAAAATTATGTACCAAATAAAACAAATTAAGGAAAATAAAATTGTTTAAATTGACTTAATTAATGATATTATTATCAATCCATTCTTAAAGAAATAACCATGAAAAGTAAATTTACTCTCTGTTTGTGTCAGAAAACACATGTGCATGGCAAAGAGCTTGGCATTATAGATTTGTTGTGTCCTATAGATTAGTATGTTATAAAGCATACAACAATATGAAGTTGCCATGCAAATTACCATCCAACTGAATAAATTTCATTTGTGATACGTGAATTCTATGCAAAGTGTTATTATTATTATTTATTTATTTATTTTTATTTTGCACGTGTACCAACTCTTGCAGTCTTAACCAATTCCTGTAATTCTCATGATTCTCTCAATTTTCATACCACCAAAGTTTTTTTTTATGCCAATATCCTTCACATAATTTATCATGCCAATATTCACCCTTTAAATCCTTCAAAACAATACCTGTCACAAAACACATAACAATTTTTTTTTTATTATATAATTTTAAAAAAAAATGATAACAATCATAACATAACAATAACAATCATAACCTAACATTATAAAACAATATATTAATATATTAATACAATTATAACCTAACAACATAACAAACATTAAATATATACAAATAAATTTATAATTAAAATATATAAAATTATAATCTATATTACTATAAGAAATGATAATAATAGAGTAATGAGTTCATATTAATATATTAATACAATTAATACAATTAATATGTTAATATATTAATACAATTATAACAACATAACAAACATTAGAACTAAAAATATATATAACTAAATACAAAAATAAATACATATCAGAACTAAAAATACAAAACAAACGCAAAACATGTGAAATAGCGGGATTGAAGGCATATGGAGGGTTTTTCATTGAGGCATATGGAGTGAACGGCCATGCTGCAAGAAGAGGTTTCATGTCTCGGTGTGTTTGTTTCATGTCTCTAAGAAATAGAGTCAACAAACGCCTCCTGGCAGTGGAAAAAAAGATCAATCGGTGGATGTCCAACAGGCACTATCGAATCTGAATCTGGATGTACAGAGGAAGAGCTTGTGTAAGTGCAGGGCGTTTTTTTTTGTGTGGATGGTTGTATGTTTAATAGAGGACATTATTGAAGAGGTTATGTGGCAAAAACTTAAAGAAAATTTCAAGAATATAGAGGTGGTTTCAAATCGTATGGTCTTCGATGACAATGGAAATCTCACTGGGTTTAGAGGCAAGAAAATTCACGTCTTAAATAAGAATGAACATGCCCTTGAACTGGATGCCCCCATTCATGAAAAATTGGGCAGCAGTGATGTGCCTGATGACAGTGGTCCTTCTATTGTGAGGAACAGAGCAAATGCCTTGCTACTCAGGGATCACGTTGGAGATCTTGGCATGTTTGATGGATTGGACTTTGAGAGTCATATCTCAATTGCGTTTTTGAATGAAAATGTTCTCCTACTGCTTTAGAGATGAACACTGCATGAATTGTGACACCGTCTGAATTTCCAGCCATTGAAACTAGATCAATACTATCTTCATTGTTGTAAATAATTGCTGCACTAAAACCGACAGCTTGTGCATTTCTAACTTTCTTCTCAAAAGTGCATGTACCCCAGATTATTGGAGAGAATAGGGCATATACACCTTCACGTGGGACTGCTTTGTTAGTTAGTGGTGTACAGGCATCAAAAGGTTCAGCAAGTTGTAAAACACCGCAAGCTCCTGGTCCTCTAATTGCTGGAGCAAATTTTTCTTCAATATCATGAAAGGATTGAGATATGTTGTTGCCAATCAGGACCATATTGGAAAATGAGCCTCCCAAAAGCAGAGAGAATAGAAACAATAATCCAATTGTTATTAATCCTCCTTTGTGCCACTTTAATATCATCTTCTCCATTTTAGACACACAAACCAACTCACACAGTATATCCTTGCTTCGCTGCACTACAAACTGAAAATCACAAATCTACATGTTTTACTATCAAAAAAATATTTGGAGTTCTGATTCTTCGTCCCATTTAACCCCAATTTCAACTATAAATGCACACCACACTAAAAATTACCTCTCAATGTCTCATTACCACAAAAGGATTTACATAGTCACATAATACCTCCACCTACAAGGATGCCTCCTATGCTATTATAGCTTGCCTAGAAATTGAAGAAGACCGACACCAAGGTGGATTGACAGAAAAGGAAAATATGTGAAATTAAGGTAAAGCCCAGAAAACTGAAGGTAAGTGTAATTTCAAAGTTCTTTTAGACAACCCATTGGGGGTAAGTTGTAACATACTCACGATGTAATTACTTGGAAAAATTTTCCCTTTCTTCAATGCTAAATTCAGACACTGCAAGGTTGGTATTTAGGTAGGTACCAGTGTGCCATTTTGATAATGCAGTGGGACATCCGATGACAGCCACTGAGAACAAAGAACAAATTTCTACAAGAGAATATTTTATTATTATTAGGACTCAAATGATTGATAGCAGATCTGCAATTAAATTTCCGGCAAGATTTTTTATTATTTTTTAAATAATTCAATATATTTTCTGATCTTCCTGATCGCTCAAATCGTAGGAAGAGAGCATACTAATTTCTTGAATTAATTTTATTTCTTCAGGTTAGCATGGATGGATAATAAACACAATCAAGATTTGCGACAAAACCTCGCATTATCTATACTCTTTCTGCAATGTTGCGGGAGAGTTTCGACTCTCGGAAGACAAAGCTTTCCGATAATCATGCTCCTGGCTTACCCGTGATACAGAAACAAGATATAGAAATGCGATGATGAAGCAGCTCTTACTGTGCCACTGAATTTATTCATTTACTCATGATGATTTATTATTTTTTTTATTTTTGAAAATAAGACTAAAAACTTCTAACGAGCTCGTTTTATTTTTCTAATTTATTCTATCTAACTTGCTTGAAATATTTTTTATTTCCTAGGTAAAAGAATGCTTCCAATGAAGCCACCTATGGACTAAGAATTTGAAAATTCTCACATCAAGATTTAAAATATTTACCTTATGATTTGCAAGAAGGTGAGTAACATGTCTTATTTTTGGAGTTTGTGTAAGGTTCTTTTGGAACCAGTCTTCAAGATTATTATTTTTCTCCAAAAAGTACCTGTTTAAAATATTAAAATTTCTCATCTGTAGATGAATTAGTAAGAAATGGGGGGTTTAAAAACTGAATTTGAAACTAACTAAATATTAAAAGAGAAATTAAAAAAACTCAACTTAAACTCCTTTATGAAGATCCTGCTGTCACTAGGTTTCACAAGTTAGCCCATAAAATGAAATTGCAATAAAAATGACTTCCTAAGTCTATCTCTAAATCACCTCCCCGTCAATGGCGCCAAAATTTTTGGTCTAAAATGCGGATGCAAATTAGAGTTTCATTTACTATCAATCCAGGTAAGTAAACTTCAAGGATCATCCAATATATATGGACTTAGAGACAAACTAAACTAAGCTAGGCGAAGAAATGCCAAAGCTCCCTTACAGGAGGTTGTTCATTAGGATCTCGAACACCTATTTAGTTATTTAATCAAAGTTAAATCTAAAGACATTGTGATAAATGTAAGAAATATTAAGGCTCCCTTACAGGAGACTTTTCATTAATATTTCTAATCATCTTAATCAACAAACTATTTAAACTAATGAGATTAAAGCACTTAAACCTAATTCTGATTGATTGCATGAAATGTTAAAGCTCGCTTACAAGAGACTATTCATTTATATCTCAAGCTTATAAATTAGAAACTTAAACTAATGAAATCAAACATTAAATAAAAAATCAGATTCATTGAAGGAAACATTATTAATTTCTTACGAAAGGTCATTCGTTAATATTCCAAACATATGAACCTAATAATTTAATCTAATGAAATTCACAAACAAACATAAAATAAAAGCCTACTAAAATAAAAGTGTACTTGCTATGCAATGGGGATCCTTCCAAGGATTCACAAGCACACCAAAAGAAAAGTCAAATGCAGAGGAACAAAGAAGCTCCATCTTATTCATCATCAATTGCAAATTTCAATTGCAACCATTACATTGATTCTCCAATCTAACTTCTCACTACAAACCTAAGATTACAAAATGAAGAAGAATATTAAGCTTAAGATTACAAATCAAGATTAAGACTACAAATGAAGGAGATAACACTCCTATTTATAAAAAAGCTATGATAACAAACTCATAAAATCACTATTCCCTCCTTTGACCCACATATTTCTCAACCAATGGTGACACATAACCCTATCCTCCATGATCTCCTCCATGAGGTCCATGATCTCCTCAAATTCGAATTTGAACATAGAGTGCCACATAAGGGTTCCTAGGAAGCTTCCTTTGTACCTACACATGGCAACAAACTCATTCTAATTGTTAGGTATAAGTATAAACATATCATTTTCTAAAGTTTAACCATAAATCCACTTAAAAATGTTACGAATTAATAAACTTTTGAAAAGCATAGTTATAACCCAACGATGAGGTAAATGTAATGATGTGGAGGTGGAATGAAGGTGACATGAAGGTAATATGGAAGTAATTGTGAATGTATTGGTGAATAATGGAGTGAGAATAGGGACTATCTTGAGACCCAACAATGAGATCTGGTAACCAGACAAAATTTTACCTTCTCCTTGAGATATTCAAATGCCCTTTGCGCATTGTTTGCCTCATAAAAGGCTCTCCTCTTAGCCAGATATGTGAGTGGTGCCACTAGTTGTGAGATATATTTATCCAACTTCCGGTCTGGGGCCTTCCCAGTGGAATACCTCCAAATTCTGTGAAATCATGGTCTAGAGTATTCTGCATATCTAAGTCTAGAGTAGCCCCACTGTCTATCAATACTAATACCCGTTGCCCCTAAACTGCACCTTGAAATCTCAAGGTTAGATACTTGGGTACTCCCTGCAAATATGGAAGGGCCCCTCCAATTGGATAAAATGCCCCATTTACACCTCCTGGTGGTGGTGGATCCTCTCCTTATGCCAAATCACTGATGTCTCCTTTCGGCTCTTCTTCCTCCTCCTCTTCACCATTAGAGAATACCTCAATATAGTGTGCCTTTCCCATAGCACACTGATGCCCTAGTGCCCATGGTTCTTGGCAAGTGAAACAAAGCTTCCTCCTCCTCAAGTCTCTTCGAACATCATCACTAAGAGGTCCTTTGTTCTGGTTCTCCTTTGGGGGAGGAACCTTCACATCTTTCCCCTTTGACTAAAAAATGGGCTTTTGCAGAAATGGAGCTCTTGCCCTTAGCAAAGTATCATGTAAGTCCCTAGCCCTCTCAATGGCATCTTGGATTGTAGTTGGTCTAGTGGAATTTACCAACCCGTGCAGAGAATCTGTTAGCCCATCAATGAACATATAAACTCTCCTATTTTTAGATAAATCCAGCACCATGACGGAAAATTTTAGGAATTCAAAGATATAGGTCTTTGTATTTCTTGACTGCTTGAGCTTGGCTAGCTCAAGAAAGGGTGCCTTTGGATCTCTTCAGTCAAATATTTATACCAACTTCCAGGTGAATTCTACATATGTGGTTACATTTGCATGACGCAATGTTGATAGTCCATGAAACGACCATTCATGTGCTTCACCTTCAAGGTGCAGCGCTTCTATCTTAATAGCTTCGATCTCTGGTACTTGGTTCAACTGGAAATAGATGTCTAATTTTTCCACCCAAGCCTTGGCTATGCACTTGGATGGTCCATCAAAAGTAGGTAGAAAGAATCTACCCATCGTACATTGTAGATCATTGTTCTACATGTACCCTCCAATTCTATTGTTATTACGGGGTCTCCTATTATCCTTTATCTGACAGAACTCCTGGAAGTTTAGATTCTCTCTGAATCTTTGATATTGAGACTCATACTCTAGAAATTAATCTTCAAGAGTATCTTGTTCTTGGGGTCCTCCACCCCCATTTCCCACTGCTAGTAATGTGGGTATAGTAGAGTGTTGGGAAACTTGTTTCATTAATGGTTTCTCACACCAGTGATGTGAAGTGTTGAAAATTTATCCATGTGGAAACTCTCTTGGGGTCTCCTTTTTTCTTTCCATCCTCATCTCCTTGATTTCCGTGGCAATATCTTGCATGGTTTGGAGAAGAAGCTTAGGAACCTCATTTTCATCCATTTCTCCCGATATTGGAGTCTTTCCTTTGTTTTATTCATTGTTTGTATAATAAAACCTTCGACCTCTATTAATATACTACTTCTCACTTTCTTTGAGAGGTTATTCTTATTCTTATGACATAAATGTCATGCCTCACAGGCTGAGCCAATATTATGCTCTAATACCACTGTAATATTCCAAATTAGGAAAAACAAGAATATTGAACATAAAACTGGGAAATGCAGTAAAAAATCAATACATAAAAACATGAGCATATCATAGAGCCATTTTATTATATATGATATCAGAAAATTGAGTACAGGATCTTGAGGAAAAGACACTCAAGCTAGGAAAAACAAGCCTCAAATGATCCTATGCATCAATACATGAAAAATTGCTGCTACATAAACTGCTAGGAGGCGATGAATGCACAATATTGCTGGAAATAACCACTACTGGAAAGTTGGAATGCATGGATATGCTGATATAGTGCTCAAAAAATGCAAGGATCAGAGATATAGGTTTTCTAGCACAATTCCAAGATAACCAAGAAAGGGTTTCCAGAAATACACAAGATGAAAAATGTAGCCCTAGGGTTGAATTACACTATGTAGCTATGCAACTACTAGGAGGTGGCTGATCTAATGTGAAAATAGTTGATACTCCTCCCCACTAACTTTCTGGATGAAGGGATGATCCCATCACTGGAAAACAAGCTCAAAAACTTGGGTTAACAACCCTCCACTAAAAATTCCCTCCTGGATTGCGCAATTCCTGAAGGAGAATCCACTGCTAAAGGTGGATGAAGATTGGCCTGATTCTGGATGATCGAATGAAGCTCAAAGGAACCTCTCCTGAGTGGGAACTTGAAGTCCCCTGAGGATGAGGGTGGGATTTCCACCAGAAAACACCCTTGTGCTAAACATCACATCAAAGTCTGATAAATAGATGAAGCATGCAGAAAGTCATAAAATAAAAAACATAAACAATATTCATAATTCTTTCCATGGTTTCCATCCCCTTCCTTATATTCTTTGTGAGCCTCCTACCCCTTGGTCCCACTCATTAAAGATGCTACTCTCATGGAGACTCCCTCCCATTATGACTATGATGTCCTCCAATATCTCTCCACTACCTACATGACTGTGTTGTTGATTTGGTCAATCTTGACCCCATCCACATATATTGACCTCCATTCACACCAAGGAGTGCTTTATTCAATTAGATACATTGATCCACTTTCGCACTAGAAGTGGTTTAATTATTACTAAAGAGATTTATGGGTCCCCCTACCCTCTTATTCATCTATTTTATTAACAAAAACAAAGTTTAATATTCCAACTAGCTAAAAGCTAATTAGGAATATTACAACCAACCACTAAATAATCATTAATTTATAAATTTCATACTGTAATATTCCAAAATTTTCATCTGTTTATTGGAATATTAGAGTTCTTAATAAACTTAATTAATTAAGTAAATAAATGTGTGGAGGGACCCATAACCCATTAATATGAATTAAGATCCACTTTTGTCATGTGAATGTGGATTAATTAGATCTAGATCTACATAATGGAGTAGTGGAGCATCTCTTAATGATAAAGGAGTGAAGATCATGTCTCATTTATGAGAAAGATCATGGAGGTTGAAGTAGTCATCTAAGATCATGGAGGGAATCAAATGTAAGATCATAGAGAATTCATGATGAGATGATGGATGAAGTGGTGCATTTAATGCACAGATGATGGAGAGAGGAATCATTACATGCATACATGATGGAGATCATGGAGAGACAACACAACCAACATGGAGACATATGTCCACATGTATAGCAAAATTATGAGGTGGGCTAAGGCATGGGAAGGTTCACAAACTATATAATGAAGATGAAGGCAACATTAGAGAGAGGCTTTTGTATTACTGATTATTGATCTATTTAGATCTAGATTTTTCATTTGACATTTCTATGCACGCTTATGTTGTTTAGCTAAGTCTGCAGTTTTGTTTAACACGGGGTGTTTCTGAGTGGAAATCCCACCCTTACCCATGGGGGACTTCGATTTCCTACTCTGGGAAGGTTATTCTGAGCTTCCATTCATCATCAGGCACTGGTGCCACATTGTTCCTACTTTCTGCAGCCCATACATATTTAGAAATAACACATTTTTGCATCAGGGTTTGAGAGGAGGAGGTTGTCCTTCAGTATTTCAGCCGAGCAACCAGTGAAGGATTCATCCTATAACCTTGAGCTTCAATATTAGCCTTCCATAAATTCATATATATATCAAGAATCAAGCCAAACACATCACACCTTCATGTAGCACGAGTCCCCTCAAGGATTGCACAGTCCAGTCCTGTAGATCTATTGGAGGAAGGAAGTTTTTAGTATTTCATACGGAAATCTTGTGAGGGATATTCCCCTCACTTTGTATGTATTATTTCCACCACTCTTGAGCTGAGTAGACATATTTTGTAGCAGGCATCAGTCTCTCCCTCCCATATAGAACATTTTTTCCAGCTGTTGTGCATGTAGCGGTTGTTATCTTGAGAGGAGGAAGAAGAAGCTAGATCTCAAGCTTCTAGCTTGGAGATCTGAAGGAGGGATCAACCCTCAAAGCATAGATCTGATATATAACATATTGCAGCCATATTATATCAGTTTATGCTTTAGATCTGCATAACCCAGCAGTTAAGGGATCAAACCCTAGGAGGGTGAATTTATGATCTTCTTAGATTTGGATTTCCTTTCTGGGTTATCTTGGGTTTCCATCATAGTGCCCAGATCTGCAATCTTGGCATCATCAGAGCTCCAGAGTACCATATATCTATATTTTCTTTTCATCCAGTAGTTGTAAGATCACAATCAACTGAAGGGACAGTGCAGTATTCATCTTCCAGTAGCTCCAGTTACACAGTTTTTGCCTTGGCATGATTTCATTGTCATTCTAAGCCACTTTCTTAGCTTGAGTGCTTATATTTTATGCAATGTTGTAATTATCATCCATCTCCACATAATAAAATGGCTCACCTATTATGTCTATATCTATGTTGATCATAACTTATGTGTACATAATTTTTTGTTACAAATATTGTGTTTGTGTATTACTTCATTCTCCCTTTTGGGATATTACAGTGGTATCAGAGCATGATCTTTGGACCAGCCTGTGGACATTCTTGACAACATAATAAAAGTAGATAGTAGAGATATGTAAATAATGGAGGGATTTTTTGGTTTTGTGTTATATTATTTCCACAACTAGTCATGCGTGGGGGGATAACAGGGGGGTGATAGCCCCCCCTGTCGAGGTCCAAGCCAATGCCCCAGATTTTTTTTTTGGTCCTTATTTTCCGGTGGGTGGACCCACCCATGGTTTTGTGCATGGGTATGCACATGGTTTTGGGGCATGATGGTTTTTGGCCCCTGGTATTTTGTAGACCCGTTCAAGGGAACTACGGTTATGTTCTAATCCAAGGTTAATGGATTGGGGTTTATGTATGCTTCGGCATGTATATATATTTTGTTGTAACACTAAAAGGAATATAATGAAAAATCAAGCTGGTCGTCCCAATTTAGGATCCAAGGGAAATCTCTGTGTTTATCTGTTTTATTTTTTATGATCTCACTATTGTTTATTTTCTGTTTTAAGATTCATTTGCAGATAATTTACGTACAGGGTTAAAAATTACAATTGGTATCGAAATAGTTTCAGCTTCAAGGGGATGCCTTTGCTGCTGAGGGGTTTTTTTCTCAGGCCTGAGGTAGACCCTGTTCAGTGTGAGATATCTGGGATCAATTCTTGCAGTGAAAGAAGATGGCAAGCACGAGAAGATAGAGATTGAGAAATTTAATGTTCAGAGTTTTGAGTTGTGGAAGCTCAAGATGGAGGATCTGTTGGTGGATGAAGATTAGTGGATCATGGTAGATCCGAGTACTAAACCAACGGAAATGTCAGATGAAGACTGGAAGAAGCTGGATCGGAAGGCAAAGAGCACAATACAGTTGTGTGTCTCAGATTCAGTATTGTTGAATGTATCTGGGGAAGCTACGGCGAAGACCTTGTGGGACAAGCTAGGGAATTTGTACCAACGTAACTCTTTGGTGAATAAATAAAAAGTTATATAACCTAAGGATGAAGGATGGAGACTCAGTGATAGAGCATCTGAATGCCTTCAATACTGTGGTAATTCAGTTGTCATCTGTTGATATTAAAATCTCAGATGAAGATAAGTGCATCGGTTTATTATGTTCTCTACCAGATTCGTGGGACATTTTGGTTATTGCAATAGGTAGCAATACAACTACCTTTAATTTTGATGACATTGTCTCATCCTTGTTTTCGGAGGAAATGAGACGGAGAAATATGGAGGGTCAGAATGGAGATGCCTTATCTGTACGAGGAAGGTCCCAGAACATAAACAAGAATAAGGTTTCGAGTGGGAGATCTAAATCTAGAGGGAGATCTAAATCTCCTGGAAAGTTTGTAAAGGTGTGCTAGAAATGTGGAGAGGAAGGACAATACAAAAAGGACTACAGATCTAAAGCTCCCGAGAAAGGAATGGATCTGATGATGCTCCTTCTGCAGAGGGAAAAACCACCTTGGATGAAGGTGGGGATGTGTATTTGGCTTCTTCTTCAAATACACATGTAGATCATGAGTCATGGTTGATTGACTTGGGTGAATCCTTTCACTTCACTCCACATAGGGAGTGGTTCTGTGAGTATGAGAAATATGATGGCAGTGATGTCTTCTTAGGTGATGATAGGAAGGCCAGAATCGTGGGACGTGGAAAATTCAAGATGAAGCTGCAAGATGGAAGGATTAGAACACTTCTTGGTGTTCTTCACATTCCTGCATTGGCCAGAAATCTGATTTCTGTAAGCAAGATGGATGATGAAGGTGTAAAAACAGTGTTCGAGAAAGATAATTGTAATATGGTTCAGGGAGCACTGGTATTAATGCGGGGAGTTCACATTGGAACTTTATAAAAGCTTCAGGGAAGCACTGTTATTGATGGGTGCAAAAGTTTTGTGGTTCCCAAAAGTGGATCAGAAAGCCTAGCGGTATCTGGAGAAAAGACCATGCTATGGCATCAAAGGCTTGGACATATTGGAGAGAAGGGCCTTCAGATACTGCATGGAAATGGTATGGTAGAAGGTATGTCCAATAGCTCTCTGGATTTTGATTTCTGTGAACATTGTGTGTATGGGAAGCAGAATCGGGTGAGTTTTCCTTTTGGTGCTAAGAGGGCGAACGGTATATTAGATCTTGTGCACAGTGATGTGTTTGGACCTATGTTGGTTCCATCACTGGGTAAGTATGTGTACTATGTTTCATTCATAGATGAATTCTAAAGGAATACATGGATATATTTCTTGAGGAAGAAATCTGAAGTCTTTGACAGAATTAAAGAATTTAAGGCTCTAGTGGAAAACCAAATAGAGAAGAAGATAAAGGTGTTGAGGACAGATAATGGTGGGTAGTTCTGCAAGAAGGAATTTGAAGAGTTTTGTAAGAAGTGTGGTATAGCGCGACATAAGACTACTCCATACACACCTCAGCAAAATGGAGTTGCAGAAATAATGAACAAAACGCTGATGGAAAAGGCAAGAAGCATGCTCAGTGGTACTAGGTTAGGACAAGAATTCTGGGCAGAGGCAGTGGAGACTGCATGTTACTTAGTTAAAAAATTACCTTCATCAACATTGGAGGATAAGACTCCACATGAGGTATGGACTAGTAATAAACCCTCTCTTTCACATCTGAGGGTATTTGTATGTGATGCATATGTACATGTTTCAAATGAGAAAAGGAGAAAGTTGGATAATAAATTTGAAAGGTGCATCTTTATTGGGTATAAGGATGGTTTAAAGGGTTACAAGCTTTGGAACTCGGAAACAAGAAGGTTTTGTACAGCCGAAATGTGGTGTTTAGAGAGCTCAAACATATTGTTAAACATGAATTCGTACCAAAGAAACCTGAGAAGATAGAGTTTGAGCTAAAGGAGGATGAATCAGACTCTACAACAGAAGAAGACTTAAAGAGGAAGAGCCACAAACTCCAGCTGTGAATGTTCTTGGTAATATTAGTAGCTGTTACTCGAACCGTTCCTTTTTGAGAAGATCAGTATGGGAAAGGAGACAACTAGAAAGGTATAGTCCATCTACTTTCTTTTCAAATTTTTATTTAACTATAACTGATGGTGATCCCAGAACTGTTAGGGAGGTAGTAGATTCAGAGGATGGAAAACTCTTGGAAGGAGGCCATGGTTGATGAAATGTCATCCTTGGATAAAAATGAGGCATGGGATCTGGTAGAGTTGCTGGCTAGAAGAAATCCCATCAGGAGAAAATGGGTGTTTAAGAAGAAGATGAATGTAGAAGGAAAGGTGGAGAAATAAAAAGCTTGATTGGTAGCAAAAGGTTATTTCCAGGTGCCAGGAATTGACTTTGGTGATATTTTTTCTCCTGTTTCCAAAGTTACTTCTATTAGATTACTTTTATCTGTTGTTGTTGCATTTGATTTTGAGGTAGAACAGATGGATATGAAGACATCATTTCTTCACAGGGATTTAGAAGAGGAGATCTACATGAAACAACCTGAAGGCTTTATGGTGAAGGGGAAGAAATAACTGGTATGCAGGTTAAAGAAGTATTTGTATGGTTTAAAACAGTCACCAAGGATGTGGTATCAGAAATTTGATACCTATATACGAGAACTTGGCTTCACCAGAAGCAAGGAGGATTATTGTGTTTATTTTAAATTAATTGGTGACCATGTTATTTATTTGGTCTTATATGTGGATGATATGCTGTTGATTGGAAATGACAAAGAAATTATCCAAGATTTGAAGACCCAACTGTTCTCCAAATTCTACATGAAGGATCTTGGTGTTGCAAACTATATTTCGGGCATGGAAATTAAGATAGATCGGGCAAAGAGGAAGCTCTGGTTAAACAAGAGCAAGTATGTCGAGACTATATTACAGAGGTTCAATATGCAGGATAGTAAATCGGTGAATGTTCCGATTCCTGTAGGTACAAATTTGTTTGTTGAACAGTGTCCCAAGAATCAAGAACAAGAGGAGGATATGTCTCGTGTTCCATATGCAAGTGCAGTGGGTAGCCTGATGTATGCAATGGTCTATACTAGACCAGACATTGCACATGCAGTGGGAGTATTGAACAGGTTTATGTCAAACCCAGGGAAGGAGCATTGGACAGCAGTGAAGTGGGTTTTCAAATATTTGTGTGGCACTAGTGATTATGGCTTGTGCTACCAGGGAAGACCAGGATTGGAAAGAGTGTTGGACATTCGTGGTTTTGTTGATGCTGACTGGGCTAGAGATCTGGACCAAAGAATATCTACAAGTGGGTATGTGTTTAGCCTATTTGGAGGTGCAGTCAGTTGGATGAGTAAAACATAGTATGTAGTGGCTCTTTCAACTATAGAGGCAGAATACATGGCATCCACTCATGCAAGAAAGGAAGTAGTATGGTTGCGAATATTGTGTTCAAGTATGGGGTTGGTGCAGAAAGCTATAAGGATAGTCTGCGATATCCAAAGTGAAATTTTCTTGGTTAAGAACCTTGCTTATCATTCAAAGAAAAATCACATTGATGTTAAATATCACTTTGTGAGATATATGGTTGAGGCTAAAAGGGTGTTGCTGGTAAAGGTGGACACTTTGAAGAATTTTGCAGATGCATTGAAAAAGTCTGTGAGAACTCAGAAGTTCTCTTGGTGTAGCAAAAAAATGTGTGTTGCAAAGCTGGGCTAATGAATTAGCTCTCCTATGGCCCCCTGTGGAAATAAAACAAGTGGGAGAATGTTGGGTTTGTGTTATATTCTTTCCACGACTAGTCACGTGCAGGGGTATAACAAGGGGGGGTGATAGCCCCCCCTGTACGTTGTGCTAGGCGCAATGTATGGGGGGGGTCATGTAGAAAATTTGAATAACTAATATATTATTCACCAATATTCTCTTGATCACACACTATTTTAGCTTCATGCACAATACAAAATCTCTTCTACCATTGATCATTACATGCGAAAATAAAATCAATTGCATGCACACATTAAAACCATAAACAATCACACATATGAACACAATATTTCATGGGAAAGCTTAAAGCTGAAAAACCCAACTATCTGTATATTATATGTCATAGAGATCATGTAACAATCATTGTACAAAGCTCCTCACAAGCTCTCAGCACAACCTCCAATTGCTACACACTAATCAAGCTAGATCTAGCAAAACAAATGCTCCAATCTTCCACACTTATAGCCAGCTCTATTGTATAATAAATACCGAGATGCTCATTAATAATTGAACTCCATCTGTTTGTACACAGAAAAATCCTCATGGGCTCCTCCAGAATTCATCGAAGTTGCTTGCAAAATATGCAACAAGATAGTCACAATTGAGCTAACTCGCTCTTTTCACCTATCTCTCGCACCGGCTTCCATCGAAACTATCCATGCACTGGTTAATCAAGGGTATTTTTAGTTGATTAATGAGTTTATAATTAGTGAATTAATTATTAATTAATTCATACCATCTTCACTTTAGTGTATTAGTCATTTAGACTAAATACCTAGTTCAACTATGTTTAGATTTTTGTTAAACTGAACACAACTCCATTAATCCCTCAATCCTCCACCAAACTCACATGAGTTCTAAATCAAGTATCCATGCAATAGCTCCATCATAACTCCTTAGGAATAGTTGAATTCTCTTTGTCACTTCCTGTACATCATAATTTAATCCAAGTGCTCCAAGAGAATAAGATAATGTTTAGAGTCCAAATATTATTAAGAGCTAATAATATTTGACATATCTATTTTTAGATTGGCAATCTAAAAATAGATTCCACCCAATATGTCTAAGAATAGAAGTCCATATATTTTTCCCGACTTGACCAACTATCCACAAATAGCATCCTGCAACTCATAGAACATGATCCATATGTCTAAAAATAGACATAGTCTAAAAATAGACTTTGCGCCAAAAATAGCCTGCGAGCCCACTTAGTGAAGGCGACTCTTTTCACTAAGCTCATCATCTTGTTGCAATCTCAAAACTCCCTCTCAAAAATATAGACACTATGTGATCCTTCACACCTTCCAACATAATTCTTCGACACTTTGCTGTCTTCTTTTGCCATGCGTCAAGTACGGCAATATCATTAGAAGTAGGTTTTGGAATTTCTACATCTATGAAATCCTTCAACCCATTGTCATCCAGCACCACCTCCATCCTATCCTTCCATGAAATATAATTTGAGTTGCCATCAAGGGCATACTCCAATCGCAATCCGTTGAAAGACATCTCAACTTCGACACCAAGAAAACACTACTGCAAATTCGAATTCCACCAGCACAAAACTCAACCGCTTCAATGTTTTGCAATTGCTCCAATGATCAATATCCCTTTGATACCATGTAGAAAATTTGAATAACTGATATATTATTCACCGATATTCTCCTGATCACACACTATTTTAGCTTCATGCACAATACAAAATCTCTTCTACCATTGATCATTATATGCGGAAATAAAATCAATTGCATGCGCACATTAAAACCATAAACAATCACACATATGAACATAGTATTTCATGGGAAAGCTTAAAGCTGAAAAACCCAACTATCTATATATTATATTTCATAGAGATCATGTAACAATCATTTTACAAAGCTCCTCACAAGCTCTCTGCACAACCTCCAATTGTTACACACTAATCAAGCTAGATCTAACAAAACACATGCTCCAATCTCTGCCACCTGATAGCCAGCCTCTATTGCGTAATCAATTCTATAGGATGGATCATTAAATAACTTGAAACACCTGGATTGTACTGCGCAATCCTCATGGGCTCCTCCAATCACTGGTTGTTGCAAATACGCAACAGTATAGTCACAACTGATAGTTAACCTGCTCTTTCACCTATCTTTGCACTGGTCTCCACTGAAACTGTCCATGCACTGAAGTTAAGTGATGTATTATTTAGTTGATTAATGAGTTTAGAATTATTGAATTAATTATTAATTAATTCACACCACTCTTCACTAGTGTATTAATCAGTTAGACTAAATACAACTAGTTCAACTATGTTTAGATTAGTTAAACTGAACACAACTCCATTAACTCCTCAATCAACTCTATCACTCCTGCCACATGAGTTCTAACGAAGCATCCATGCAATAAACATCACTCTAACCTTTAAAGAAAAACATCTTTTCAACTCCCATTCATTATCTACATCTCACGCACTCATCGAACCCCTGGTCGAAGCTGTAAACAAGTTTATAGTCCAAATATTACTAAGAGCTAATAATATTCGACTGATCTATTTTTAGACTGGCAGTCTAAAAATAGACTCCGCCCAGTATGTCTAAAAATAGAGGTCCATCTATTTTTACCAACTTGACCAACCATCCACAAATAGCATCCTGCAACTCATAGACCATGATCCATATGTCTAAAAATAGACATAGTCTGAAAATAGACTTTGCGCCAAAATAGGTTTCAGGGCCTGGTACTTAGCAAGGCGACTCTTTCACTAAGCTCACTGACTGATGCAACTGACAGTCATGAAGGCAAGAGCTCCCTGACCGGTCTCGGTGTCCCCAAATTTTTTGTCCTATTTTACAGACCCACCCATGGTTTTGTGCATGGGTTTGCACATAGTTTTGGGGCATGATGGTTTTTAGCCCTTGGTATTTTGCAGATCTGGTCAAGGGAACTACGGTTATGTTCTAATCCAAGGTTAATGGATTGGGGTTTATGTATGCTTCGGCATATATATATATATATATATATATATATGTCTTGTAACACTAAAATGAATATAATGAAAAATCAAGTTGGTCGTCCTGATTTGGGATCCAGGGGAAAATCTCTGTGTTTATATGTTTTATGTTTTATGCTATCGCTATTGTTTATTTTATGTTTTAAGATTCGTTTGTAGATAATTTCTATACAAGGTTAAAACCTACATGATAAAGTTTTTCCGTATCACTTTTTA
Organism: Pinus albicaulis; assembly: GCA_034641835.2. NCBI lineage: Eukaryota > Viridiplantae > Streptophyta > Pinopsida > Pinales > Pinaceae > Pinus > Pinus albicaulis. Next base: position 773,814,135 of record CM076577.1, on the reverse strand, counting down.
GAACTATGAAGGATCTCTCCAAGGAGATCAATGAAATGAAGAGACAAAGGCAAAGAGAAACCTCAATAAGGTTTTAGAATGAAGAAGGTCCCATTACTTCTTATCAGTTGCAAAGAAGACCAGAGAAGCATAGAGCTCCTCAAAGATCTACTATGCCCACTTTCTTTGAAGAGGAAATTGAATGGTATGGAGATATAAGAAACTTGGAGCTTGAAACTCATGAGACTCTAAATCTATATCTTGAAGAGTACAAAACACAATCTAGAGCATTCAAGTAGAATCTAACTCTCCAACAGCTTTTCCAACTCAAGGAAGAACGAAGATCCTACAGAAGTAACAAAAGAAAGAGGTACAATAAATTCTATTTGCCTACATTTTATGGATCTTACTTAAGCACTGCAAAGGCTTGGAGGAAAGAGTTAGATGAATTCTTTAGGCTACATCCTGTAGCTGAGAAAGAGATTGTTCAAATTGCAGCTCTTCACCTTCAAGGTGAATCAAATTAATGGTGGTTTGGTCACATGGAGCATGCAAAGGTGACTAAATATTCACACTTCTTTCAATGGATAAGGAAGGAGTTTGATAGAAGAAAACCAAAGAAATTTCTCAAAGAGACATTTCCTAGGAATTCAAAGGATAATTTCATTCTTATCACTCTGGAAAAAGAGTCCCTACATTCACCACCAGCCATAGAAGTACTTGCATCAAGAGGAGAGACACTTGCATCTCTGCAAGGTAGTCTTAAGCTCTTGACCTATAGAGTCCCATGCATGATTCAAGAGATGCATGAGGAAGAGGAGGTAGATTCCAGTGCTAGGACATTGATAGAAGAGAAACCATCACTCTTACTAGTAGTTGGAGAGACCATTTTCCAGGTTGGAGGAACTCTTATGGTCTTGCAAGATGTTCCCAAACATAATTTGATCCAAGGTTTGCAATAATTTCCATCCCATATTATTTCGGTACCTCTTATTGAAGCTTGTGGGACATGCCATCAGGGCCATTGCATAACCAAGGATTAGAGCAATGTGCTGGTTTGAAGCAACAACCTATCACTACGCAGAGGACCCCTGATCTAATCAAGGAAGAGATGAAGAGTTATCCCAGTTTTTCATTGTTGAGCTACACTTGACCCTTTGAGTTGAAGTGTGGAGTTTCAGAAGATGGGATGAGTATGATCTTATGTACAATTCCTGGCTATGAGTTCAGCATTGTGCCTTTCCATGAGATAGAAGATACATCGTTGTTAATGAGAAGCAGTGATGAGAAGAGGACCCATTCATTGTTGGAGCATTCCAATGGCAGCTTCACTCATGAATCATTTGAGAGTTAGATGATATATGGTAGACATCTTGATATGGGAAGTATTTTCCCTTTTCAGGACGACAACTTCTCAATGAGCATCTCACAGCTTAAAGAGAAACTTCTACCTACAACATATTCAGAACCTTATGGGTTTTGGAGGGCCAATGAAGAGAGGATCTCATGGAGAGTTCTCATGGGAGGTGCAATTCAACATATCATGGAGTGAAAATATCTTCAACAGTTTGAGGTGGTTGGTGTCCTACAATGGGAGGATACCAAGTTTTTGCAGAATGAGATCCATCACCCACATTGGGATGAATGGATGGTGATGTGGAGCAAGAGGTTGCAAATTCACATACAGAGTTATGACACAGGCCAACAAGAAGCTTGGCTATGCTGGTTGTTCTTGGGTGAGTATGGTTACTACCCAACATCACATATTTTCATGATCCATACCTTGCATGATATAATGAAGGAGGAGGCATGGTTGCACTGACTGCTCTTGGGTGAGTATGGCCACTACCCAATAGCTCTTATTTCTTTGACACATGCCTTTCATATCAATGACAGAATGCAGCAGGAGAGGGCATGATTACTTTGGTTGTTGTTGAGAGAGTTTGGCCATCACATGACATCTCCCATGTCGATGTGTTTTGTATTATTTGGAACATGGCATAATACTCTCATGATGTGTGATAATGGAGTTTGTTTGTATTGGGATAGTATGAAATTCCACATGTCAATCAGTATGTTGTTATTTCTCCATGATTCACATGATAATGTGAAGAGGAAGCAAGAGATATTGTTGCTATGGTTACTTTTGGGAGAGTTTGGCTTGACATACTCCCCTTCTTTGCATGGTACTGATGGAGGATGGCAACAATAGGAATTCCTATGATGGCTCTTACTTGGAGAGTATGGACACCATAATTGGTTTGATGATGATGTAGTGGGGTAGGAAGATGCATTGTTGTGATGGCTTCTCTTGAGATAATATGGCCAACCCACTTGGTATTTTGATAGTGTGGTGTGGCAGCAGGGAGAATTGATGTGGTGGTTACTATTGGGAGAATATGGTTTGAAATATTTGTCTACCCATATGTCTCTACTTCTTCTTTTGCATAATGTTGGGATGATGCTTAGATCCAACAAGGCCAACAGGGCTAAGGATGGAGGCATGAAGAGCCTCTTTCTACTTCATATAGCATGGGATAGAGGTATAATTTATGATATGGAGTTTTCCTTTTATGGAAGGAACCACCTATCTTTATGTATATCATGTATTATGGAGGATATTGGACAGTTTATGGTTTTCACTTGGAGCTTCATGATTGAGGTGGGACATCTAGCTACACAGTTAGAGGTCACTCTATACATTCTAGAGAGGAAAATTTGGTGCAGGGCATGCATTACTCATTACAGCAAATGGGGAGACCTTCCTTGTGTGGATTCCATTTGGAGGGGGACATATTTATCTAGTATCTACTTTGGCATTTTCTTGGGTTCAAGCAACATTTTGGCAGGGAGGACTGTAATATTCCAAATTTTTCATCTGTTTATTGGAATATTAGGGTTCTTAATAAACTTAACTTAATTAAGTAAATAAATGTGTGGAGGGACCCATAACCCCTTAAGATGAATAAATATCCCTTTTTTCATGTGAATGTGGATTAATTAGATCTAGATATACATAATGGAGTAGTGGAGCAGCTCTTAATGATAAAGGAGTGGAGATCATGTCTTATTTATGAGAAAGATAATGGAGGCTGAAGCAGTCAACTAAGATCATGGAGGGAATCAAATTTAAGATCATAGATCATTCATGATGAGATGATGGAGGAAGTCGTGCATTTAATGCACACATGATGGAGAGAGTGATCATTAATGCATACATGATCGAGATCATGGAGATACAACGCAGTCAACATGGAGACATATGTCCACATGTACATCGCATTTATGAGGTGGGCCAAGGCATGGGGAGGTTCACAAACTATATAATGAAGATGAAGGAAACATTAGAGAGAGGATTTTTTATTATTGATTATTGATCTTTTTAGATCTACATTTTTCATTTGACATTTCTATGCACACTTATGTTGTTTAGTTAAGTCTGTAGTGTTTTTTAGCACAGGGTGTTTCCGAGCGGAAATCCCACCCTTACCCATGGGGGGCTTCGAGTGCCTACTCTAGGAAGGTTATTTTGAGCTGAAATTCATCATCAAGCATTGGTGCCACATTGTTCCTACTTTCTGCAGCCCATACATCTTCAGAAATAACACATTTCAACATTAGGGTTTGAGAGGAGGAGGTTGTCCTTCAATATCTCAGGTGAGGAATTGGTGAAGGATTAATCCTATCACCTTGAGCTTCAATATCAGCCTTCCAGAACTTCATATCTATATTAGGCATCAGGCCAAACACATCACACATCCATGCAGCAATAGTCCCCTCAAGGATTGCGGAGTCTAGTCCTGTAGATCTATTGGAGGAAGGAATTTTTCAGCATTTTAGCTGGAAATCTTGTGAGCGATCTTCCCATCACTTTTTATGTATTATTTCCATCATTCTTGAGCTGAGTAGACATATTTTTTAGTAGGCACCATTCTATCCCTCCCATACAACACATTTTTTCCAATTTTTGTGCATGCAACATTTGTTATCTTGAGAGGAGGAAGAAGAAGTTATATCTCAAGCTTCTAGCTTGGAGATATGAAGGAGGGATCAACCCTAAAAGCAGAGATATGATCTATAGTATATTGAAGCCATTTTATATTATTCTATGCTTCAGATCTGCATAACCCAGTATTCAAGGGATCAAACCCTAGGGGGGTGAATTTCTGATCTTCTTAGACCTGGATTTCCTTTCTGGGTTATCTTGGGTTTCCATCATAGTGCCCAGATCTGCAATATTGGCATCATTAGAGCTTCAGAGAACCATCTATCTACATTTTCCTTTCATGAGGTGAATTTGGAATTATACTTTAATTCCTATCATACCAAAACTAGGTTAGCGCATAACCCAAACCATTATAAATCATAATATTGAATCAAAAATAAATTAAATATTGATACATATCTTAATTTTCTCTTTGTTGATTTACTTACACATGTTGGATCAGTTTCCCATCCTAGCAAGCATCCAATAACCTTTTATTCTCTTGGACCCCATACACACACTAGATCAGCTGCCAATCCTGACAAGCACATAGTGCCTTATCTTTTCTTTGACCACATACACACACTAGATCGGTTCTCAAATTTGGCAAGCACCTGTGATGGTTACCCTATCTGCGTATTCTAAATCCAACATTCCCGAGATGACCGCTAAGATAGGTTGTATGGTGTCATGAAATAGGGAAAATGGGATAGTCTCTGTCTACGGGAGGGAAGATAGACATGACGCAGTGATGAGCTCAAGGAAACCTCTTTGTTTTTCCAGGGGTAAGTTTGAGAAATGGCAAGAGAGGGTGACTTCAGTGAATTCAACACACTCTTGAAAAGAGGGGTAGCATAGGGCCTTTCTGATGAGCTTAGGAGTAATTATAAACAATTTGAACCCATAAGCATAGAGGAAGATATCCTTTCACTCAATGTAGGCATCGGCGAGCTAGGCCGTGAACTGAGGGAAAGGGTGAACTGTCGGGGCGATTTGGTAGTAGAGATCTAATTCAACAAACTTAAACAAATCCTCGCCCCACCATTTATATTCTAGGATATTGATCTTCATACGAGCCACATTCAAAGGGTAAATTGTGTCATAGAGCTGGGAGTGGGCATCCATGAGGAGTTCAGGATTGGGAGAAATTCTATCTTTGTGGGCTTGTGGGTCCTGGGGGTGTTTTGCTTCATTTTTCCATAATAATTTGAACAAACAGTAAAGTAAAATAGTGAGAGGGACTTGACCAAATACCTAAGGCAACAGTGAAATCGATGTAAGGGGGAAACAACCAGTACTGTCAGTTTTACCAAGTCACCCAGCTGAGTAAGAAATGATCGTAAGCGGTAACAATTCAAACAGTCGTGAGTAAAAATCAGGTTGAAAACGTGAGTTTTACTAGGTCACCCAATTGAGTAAGAAACGGCCTTAGGCGGTAACAATTCAAATGGTCATGAGTAAAAATCAGGTTGAAAATGGGTTTTTACTGGGAAGTGGAGTGGGGTGACTACTGGAGGGCTGACGTCATGAGGACGTCAGCAGGAGGACACATGGCATGTGGTGATCGGCTGATGGCGGTCAGGTGGGTGAGAGGCCACGTGCCTGACACAGAGGTACCGTCCTTGTACCTTGGGCAGACTTACCTTACCTTGACTTACCTTCTTTAGTTGCGCATGCATGGAGCCCATCGTCTTTCGTTGGATCAGAAAGTTGAAGGTTGAGCCCTGCCTCACCCCCCTAGAGCTCCTCTGATTGGCCCAGAGGGAGGCTGACATCATCCCCTCCGATGGGTTAGTCTCGCCACCCTCCGCGCTTCTGAGTGTCGTCGAAACGACTATGGTTCACTCTTCACGGGTGGCGCCATTGCTTCTGCGGACTGCGCCGCTTGTCTGAAGGTGGCGTGGCCACGGTGGGTGGTATGCATGGGAAGCACGCCAAGGGACTTGTGTTGATTTTCCCTCAACCTTTCGATTTAAACATTCCAACTCTTCATTAATTAAAATTTCTTGACTTTCCTTAACCTTTCATGAAAGCCGCAAGCCAACATATAGTATTCTTCCTTATTTCCTCATGTACCAAATCAGATCATAATTTTTCCCAATTTGGTAGTTTCTCCCTCTCGTTCACCAAATATTGGTAGCTATGTCAGCTCTTGGGAAGGCCTAGAAGGGCTAGGCTTACCAAGTCATCCTATGAAGCATTAACACCAATTCCTGCAAGATCATCAAAAACTTGTGTGAACCTGCTCAAATATTGTTGAATAGTGTCATTCTTCTGCATCTTGATATTTCAAATTTTATCTTTGAGCACCATTTTCCTATGGTCATTTATATTCTGAAACAGAACTGTTAGTGCTCGCAAAATTTCATAAGGGTTTCTTTCCCATGGATATTTGTGAAAATGTGGTCTCACACTCCCTCGAATATTATTTTCCTCATATTGGCTATATCCTTCTTCCATTGGGCTAGGTTTTGTGCATCAAATGCATGTAGTTTTGCAACATTTGTCTTGATGTATTCTATCAATCCGTTGTCATCCAACACCTCCTCCCATCTGATCCTTCCATGAAATGAAATTAGAGTTTCCTTCCAAGGCATACTCTATTCTCATCCTATTGAATATAATCTTCCCAACTCTAAAGAGATCCTGCTACACTAAACTGAAAATTCAAACCTCCTAAGAAACTACTTTGAAATTCCTTTTCTTATGTGAATCCTGCTCTGATACCTTGTAAAAATTATGGTGTAGATTTTCAACTACTCTTGAAATTTTAATCAAAATAACAAGACATAAACTTACTCTACTGATCTATGGAATTCAATTCATAATTTAGAACATCAATCACAAAAATGCAATGAGAAATAACACACATGCACATTGTATTTTTATAGGGTAAAGCAATATAATAAAAACCCCTATGCCTACTTTCATTAATATGATGAATATATATGTATTACAATTGCTTTGATCAACTTAGCACAACTTGCAACTGAATAACCTATCTCTCTTCTCACTAAGAAGCTCTAACACGGACTTAGTCAATTTTTGCCTATGCTTGAGCCCCTATTTCCTTGCGCAATTCCTTGAGAAATTAGGCCCTAATATTTAAGAAATTCCTCAAATTTATTGAAAATTTCTCAAGGTTGATCATATGAATGCATGCAACACCTGTACACTGGAGACTAGTCTATAACTAATGTTACACTGCTTTGGAATCTCCACCACAACTGGGGAAATCAAATACTCTGCATGAAATAGCTATTTTGTGCTGATTGATTAGTTAACTAGATGATCATCGAGCTAGACTAAACTCTCAATGCACAACTGACCTTCCACTAGTTCCTCCAAAAGTTGGAACTAGTTTAACTGAAAACAACTTGAAATAACTTACCTTGATTGCTACAAATTATCAATCACACTTTCTTAACTAAAATATAACTCCTCCAACTCGAATTTATTGAGCAAATTGGGTGACAAAAGCCATGTCACACAATTTAACTTCATCCAAGTTTTCTGATGATGTGGAAATTTGAATTTTCTCAATTTAATAAAGGAAAAAATCAAATAGAGAATTTATAGCTGCATTTTTCAACAAGGGATCTAGACATAATTACAATGCCACATACTTGAGTCACCAAGTAATAATATTTACTATGCAAGAAATATATCATCATAGACAAGATTTTAACACCTAGCGTTATTTTAAATAATATTTAAAAACAACTATTATAAGGCCCTACCTTTCGAGAGTTATGTTGTTACTTTCCCATGATAGAGCTCATCCATTCCAAGTGGTGAACCTGGATTCTCTAATACCACTATGTAGCACATCCCACTCCTAATCCTCTCCATAACACCTATTAAGAGGAGGTAGTTACTAATTTGACCCAAGATCCAAGGTGATGTTATGAAAATGAGGTCTAAAAATTTTGATCTTTTACTACTTCTATAAAAATTCATATAAATGATTTCGTTGTGTTTATCTCATCGAGACAATTTTGGTGATACAAATTTTGTCCCAATCCGACCTCCAGATTAAAATTTATGGTCATTCAAAGTTAAGTGCCACACCATCCCTTCCCTTTCCATGTGGCATCCACGTGGCCCCCAAATGGATCCCATGTGGTTTTTCAGTCAGCTTGTATTTCTAGTGCCACATGGAATATTGCTACTAGATGCCAACTTGTTCATGGTTTTGGGTCCCATAACCCCGTCTCCACCTATGGTGAAAATCCCGATGCACCTTGACAAAAAATCCTCGTTCACCTTGGAGGAAACTCTTAGTGTGCCCCTAGATAAAACTTTTAGTCATTATTTTGTTGAAACTCCTGGTGGTCCCCTGACTAAAACTCTCGCTCACTCCCTAGCTGAAACTCTTGGAACACCCCGAGATGAAACTCTCGACTGCTCCCTGGCTGAAAATCCCAGTGCGCCCCTACTAAAAATCCCGGTCGTTCCCCAGCTAAAAGTCTCGACGCACCCTCAGTTGAAACTCTTTGTCACTCCCTGACTGAAACTCCCAGTGAGCCCCGAATGAAACTTTTTATTTCTCCCCAAATGAAACTCTCAATCTCTCCCTGGCTAAAACTCCCTAACGCACCTGCCTGAAAATATTGGTTTCTGCTTGGGTAAAACTCCTATTTCCATTACCCCAACTAAGCTCCCAGAAACATTCATTAGCTATAACTATCACACATGCCTTCGATTTTCCTCTGGGATTAGAAAATGTGTAAATCAACATTGAAGTTTTTTATAAGCTAGAACACCAATGAAATTTAATGGAATCCTCCCTACACATGCCTTTTTAATTTAATCGGGTAGGCCACTGTGGTTTTGCATGAAACTTGGGCCATAAACAACATCCCCATCCTTGAATTTCAGAGGCATTCACCCATTCCTCTATACAAATTGTCTGGTTGTACTGAGTGGTAATTTCATCACATAGTCTTAAGCCTGCTTGTTTTATAAGACACTCTCCCACTCAATTTGAAACCACATTGGGTTAAATTAATTTCATTAATTCCCTTTACCAGAATCTTGAGGATTATCACATCTCCTCAATTAAAAATTAATCATACAACCATGCTACTAGTTGTCATACACAGAGTTTTGCTAGCAATGCATGTTAATCACCAGTTCCATCAGTCTCTCTAGCTTATATAAATTTTTGTTTAGCCTTAGGGAAGGAAATCACTATATTACCTACCCTTAAAACATTCAAAAAACTTCAAAAATTACTTTTGAGCAATTATACAATGGTCTAAGTGACCAAACCACACAATCTTCTTGACTAGTTTTCCTTGTTCTCACGAGGATGTGTTTACATACATAAATTGGAAATAAATAACCCAAGTATTGATGAATACAATCAAGACCACACATCAAAACTTTTAAGCCCTCAAGCTCAAGAAAACCAACCATCCCTCTGGCAATGACATTAAGGCATTTGCATTTAAAATTTATGTAAGGAGACATTGCTTGTGAAACCACAACACTAAGAAACATGCTTCAATACTTTAAATCTTTCAAGCACAAGAAGATAAAATATTCTTCATACAAATAGTATCAATATGAGAATTTACATTTATATCCCCTCCCTGGGTTCATCTATGTAAAACCTCAAATGCGGATAACATGCATCAAAACATCATTCCCTCTCTATTATAGAAAAATATGAACCAATCATGAACAAGTGCAACAACAACTCGACACTACAATGATAATTTCATCAACAAATAATGCTTGAAGAGGTCCCTCATATAAAACACCAAGTCAACAAGAATAAAAGGAGAGGAAATCCTCTATATTCCACATTCCAACACTACCATGCAATGGAATCTTTAGATCAACTTAGTCAACATATTTCAATAAGGAAGAAGGACGCTCATGCTAAATAATTTCATGCTTAGTTATTATTCTGACATGCTATCATAATGATTTTAAACAAATATCATAACATACATGAAATTTTGTAAATAAGAGTTACACAACCACATATCTTGTACTAATGAAATCATTTCAAACTAGAAATATAATGCTCATTCATTAACATATAGAATGCATTGGAAATACTTATCTCGTGAATATTCTTGGGAAAATGAGATCAAGACTACAACTCTCCACCCACCCATAGACAACTACAACTAATATTAATTGAAAATTTCACCCTCGAGCCACATTCTAAAGACTGAGGTATCTCACTCAAGGGATTGCGTGCCAAATACTAGCTGAAATAGGGACTCTAGAGGTCCTCCTACCTCCATCCACTAGCCAAATAACCACAAAAAATTCTTTTAGGAGTCGAAATGCCTATCACTTCTATTATCCAACTATTCATCACCCCATGAGCTCTAGAAAATATAGAGACTTCACTCCACCCTTAGAACATCAATAAGCATTCCTAACTCAGAGGGATCATTTAAGTTTGATGGGTTGTCACTTAATTTAAGTTTAATGGGTTATCAATAGTGATTCCACCCACTGAATCAATAAAGTCCCTTTGGGTTAGGAATAGTTGTCTTAATCTTGATGACATTTACCCTAGAGACAATTTATAAAATGATAGGAAGTAACTAGAGGGTTTCTTTAACATTTTCCACGGAATAAACACACACCCAAGGGTTGGATAGTTGATAAAATCCTTACTTATATTGCATAATGTGTGGGAAAGTGAGGAACTATATTTCTTCAAAAATATATACACATATGCTTCATTTTACTATTATAGTCGGCAAATTTATACCAAAGAGGAAAACCATTAACATTAAGATTAGCATTGTGGTTATGAATTCATCAGTCACCTTATCAATTTACTTATACAACTACGTCAATCCATAAGAAGATAAAATGTACCATAATCCAACTCTAAATTATCCCCATCGTCATTTTACCAACCAAATAAACTCTCTTTTCAAATAAAAAAACAAAACATAGCAAAACCATAAACAACGTACCTAAAATACAAAGATATATAGTTTATATCAAACTTCCCTTGAGTGGTAAATATACAATAATGTAAAAGGTTGAAGTCCCAGTTGATTCAAAATTATAATTAATTTTTTTATAATATGAACGAATTCATTAAATAAAACTATTAAGATATTGTTTTATCATACACAAATATACACAAATATTAAATTATGATAAATTTTTACTTTATTTAAATATTTTATTAAATAAAATATTAAATAAAGAATTTACTAACACTTTAAAACATATAACATTTACAATTTTAACATAAAATATTCTCAATATAGTTTATTTATTTATTTGTGTAAATTGATCCTTTCATTAATCAGAAAAATGTTACATATAACTTAGATTACTTAAAGGACTAAAATGTAGAAGATTGTTAAGACTAGAAAGTTGGCTAATAATTAAAAACAATCTAAAACTAACTACGATAATCATAACTACATATAAAACTCCTTCAATATTCAAGATTTCGAGGGGGAAAATACCTCTAACATTGGCATGATTTTCCCTCAGTTGACTAATTGTTCACCATTTTCTTGGATTAGTGCCTTATTTATCTTGTGTCATTATTTGTTGGCTTCTTTGTCTTGCCTAGAGACCACCTAGAAATCCTTTGTTTGAACCCCAAAATTAGACTATGAAGAACTCGAGCACAATTGGTTTTTTTCCTTTTTAATTCAAAGACATGTGTTATACATAATCCTAGCTTGATGAGCTGGTATGTCCTTCATATATTTTCCATGCCATTCTTCTACAAGGGAAATCAGTCATAGGTCATATAGATTCATATCTTCTGGTAGAGCTTTTGCTTTAGCTTCTTCCAAAGGGGAGCTAACCATTTCCTGTGGTGATGGGTTTTGCTAGTGCTCTTCAAGGGACATTTGCATGGTATTTGTAAGGTTCAATAAATGGTTATGGGATTTTCCATTACTAATTTCATGCTTGATTGAATGTTATCTTGCTTTGGAGATTTTTTCAAAGAGGAGAGAGACTCGAACATATTTCTAGAGCTAAGGTTCTAGTCAAGATTTGAGGTACCCCAACAACTCAAATTTCTTCTTCTTTGGGGGATTTTCCCCAAATCAACTTGCTCTTATTGATAAGGGTGTTTTTTGGATGATTCCTTGTTATTCATTGGGTAGTCCCTAACAATATGCTCGTATTTGTGATAATCTTTGCATCTAAAGGGGACATGTTCATAAACTAGAGACTGCTTCTAAGCACTATCCTAGTAATAAATATCTATGGAGGCTAGAAGAGGTTGGGATATATTCATGCAAACACTGTAGAAATTTATCAATACTGATATTATTACCGGATTCTCCTGATCTAACAATATTTATCTTCTTCCTAAATATAGAATCCTTCCAATTAATTCTTTACGGAAATTAAATCGCCAATTGGAAACACATGAAGAAAATCAATCGCACATAAACACAGTTGTTTAACGGGAAAGCTTAAAGCTAAAAAACCCAACTATCATATATTATGTATATCAACGGATCATGTAATAATATCATACAAAGCTTAGTACATCAAGCTCTCAGTACAATCAACAATCATTACACACTGTCATGCAGAAATTTGCATATCTATGCACCAATTTCTTGCCTCTTGACAGCCTGCCTCCACTGCGCAATCCCTGCTGAAGAAGACCCCCGAATGAATTCGAATTGGCCTTGCCTTGGATCGCACAATCCTCATTGGCATCTCCAATGTGTGGCCGATGCATTGAATGCATCACTATAGTCACAGATAGTCCATCTCACCCTTTCACCTATCTCTCCACGGGTCTCCACTGGAATGACATGCAAGTAGTTAACTGATGTATTTTTTCAGTTGCAAGTGAGTCTCTAGTTATGAATTAATTAAATAATTAATTCACTAAACTCTCACTAGTGTATCTTTAGTTAGAACAAGATACAACTAGCACAATTGAGTTTAACTCACTTAACCAAGTTAAACTAAATAACAACTCCCATAACTACTTTTCCAACTCTGTCACAACTCTGCCACTTCAGTTCTAACTGAGTCCTCCATGCATGAGTCACCAACCACCCTAGGAATTGAGTAATTGCTTCAGCCCATTGATTTTCCAAATCTATTCATTGAAATAAAGTGCTCCAAGAGAATAAGTTGATATTTATCGTCAGATTATTATTAAGGGCTAATAATAATCGACATGCATCTATTTTTAGATTAGCAATCTATAAATAGACTTCGCAAAATCTTCTAAAAATAGAATTTCACCTATTTTTCCAACTTGATCAACCATATACAAATAACATCCTGCAACATAGAGAATATGCTCACCATGTCTAAAAATAGACATACACCTAGAAATAGCCTGCGGGCCCCACTTAGCGAAGGTGCTTACTTTTCACTAAGCTCACCATCTTGTTGAATCTCAAAAAATAGAAATTTGAGCATATGGTGTGTACCTCCCTCTCTCAGAAGCCTCTGATGCTTTGAAAATGTTTTCAATGGTATTGTTGATGTCTTCAAGGGTTTCCTCCTCCCAATATTCCTTGGGAAGAGAAAAGAGTCGTACCCACACTGGGGTAGCATGGAACTCTTTCTTCTCTGGATAATAATTCTCCTTCCAAAATCACACAAAGATCCATGCATTTTTAAAAAAACACGCCCCTCCTTGAAAAACCCTTGATCTATATTCCAAGCTAGAGAAAATGGTTGTGAAGAATCCTTTTGCCCCTAGCTCCAATTCTATTTGACCCTAGAGGTTCCATTTATTTCAAATTGATCCAATTAGAAACATTTCATAGACCTATAATTCAATGAATTTTCAGATAATAACGTGATCTTGCATATATTGGATATATTCTTTGATCTTGCAAGATTTAACCTCAAATTTTGGATCTTGCACCGATTTTGGCTGACAACGCCCTATATTTCTAGCTTGCCAAGATGCACCCAACGAAGGTTTAACTGTGAAACCATAAATCCCACTTTGCCCAGTTGCTCTATGAAAAAGATGTCGAAAATGAGAAAATTGAAGTGAAATACTAATAGATCTAGAATCGTTATGAACCCTCGAAACAATCTGGCTTAAAAAAAAGTAGTGTCGAGCATGGACAACTATGTAAAATAAACTCTAAATTAAAAAATAATAATTAAAAAAAATAGTTAAACTGAAGTTCTTAAAATTAAAATATTAACTAAATAAAAAAACTTTACTCACTTTCTAAAACATATCACATTTAGCATTTGAACATAAATAATACCAATAAAAATAAAACACTCGGAGTATCCACTTTATTTTATTTAATTTATTTATCAATATATTTTTTTTTTCCACAGAAAAAAAAAATCAAACTTTCTATTATAAATAGATAGGCTCAAAACATATGCAGAGCATTTCAGTATAGAGCCATTCCCTTCGTTCAAATGGGGATGGTGACACAGCTGCTTTACAAGACCTGTGGTGATGCAAAGCAACAAGTAAAAAGAAAAAAACCTCTCAAGAAATCAATGCATCTCCTTTAGCTCATCATCCCTCGGATATGGAACCAAAACAGAGATGAGAACAGAAGGATATGGATGCAAAGGCAAAGCCCAAAGCTTCATTTGATCAAAAAGAGGGACTGGTAAGCAAAACTATCCCAATCCCTAATCAGCAGTTTTTAATCAAAAATGGAGCCCAGAACCTCCTTACATAAGGAAAACAGTTCTAAGCCCACATAAAGTAGTAGTTTAGAGTTTTTAAGAGCAAATATGTACATAAAATAAATAAAAACAACAGAGTTTAAACAAAAGCCGGTTGTTCCCTAGCTTGAAAAGCCCCATTCACCAGCTCAGTTACTGTCCAAGACCCCAAATCTTGCTGAGCACCTTCTTTAGATAATCGATCTCCTTCCTGGTTCCTTTCCCTGTAAATGTGACAAACAGATATCTCAGTGAAGAAACCCTCTGATGATGATCTTTGCAGTCGATTCACAATTTAATCCAACGACCATCGCAATCTCACGTAATCGCTCATCGAAACTTTTTTTTGTGTCACTTTTTGTTCCCTCCGATCGTGGTCCAGCGATCCAATCCTGACCATTGAATCCACAAGAACCAACGGTCAGGATTGAATTGAGATCCGTCCATTTAACCTCCGTCGTCCTTCCCCGATCAAATCCTAGCCGTCGATTCCCCTTTAATCCAACAGCCCAGACTTAATCACACCACCGCTTGTTAGGGTTTCGACCCTCCCATCGCTCCCCTCCAATTAGACTGCAGTCGTTGATCTCCTCTTGAGATCCGACGGTCCTAATTGAATCGTCCTCCACCCTTGAACGAGGTCCCACCATCTCTACCCATTTCATATGTTTTCCGCACATTTTCTATGTATTGTGTTTGAAAGCCCAAAGCTTGGGTCTTTTATTTTTAACATCCTATCATCTCGCCAAGCATTAAAATTTTAATGTTTTACATTAAAGTTGGTCTTTTCGCTCGATTTCCACATACATTTTTCCACCATCTCACTGCATGATCCCACTGCTTTCCATTGCATCCGTAGCCTTCACTACCGTTGCGCTACCATCATCACAAGGATTCCACCACATCCACCCTTCCCCATGCATGGATTTCTTAACAGAGTTGTGTGTTTTGCAGGGTACAGGCGGTGAACGCCAACCTGGTTCACAGTCACTATTACAGTGGCACAGAATAAAGGAAAGACTATTTTTAGAGCCTGAAATTACAGAGAACAGCCCGGGAACTGTACTAGAGCATGATTTTCATTAAAGGTACAGATTTTAACTGTGCAAAACCTTTCTAGTGCCACCAAAGCTCTGTTTTCACTGACTGAGACAGTTGGAGCAGAGAAAAGTATCAGTACAGAGTTAAGGAGTTCTAATGCACATTATTGAAGGTATTAAGCCTTAATTCATAGTTTTAAAGGCAAGGTACCAGACTGAAGACCTCATGAATCGCACAGAAGGCCTAGGGCACACAAAACGATATATCAGTATCAGTGTCACCATCAATAGAACGTTCTCTCCCATGAAAGGACGAGGTGCCCATACTGCTTTCATTCTATACTGTGTCCCAGAGAAGATCTCTGCCCTGACGACAGTCCTAATGCTGCCAGAGAATTTGTTACATAGTATGGTAGACCTCATAGTTTGTATCTGCTTTTTTTTTATTCACCAAAGTACTGCAGAGTACTACAGCCGAGGGTACATCACGAATATACCTGGAGTAAATTTCAGCCTGTCGAAGACCACTCTTTCACCCAAAGAGTATTGAAGATTAATGCATAGACATTAAAACATAATGAGCCTTGAGCCCCCCTTCCTACTCTGTTTAATTTTTCATTCAGTGTTTCATCTACATCCTCTACCTCTTTTTCAGATATAAAAACGCATGAGAAAACATTGTAAGGGTTGTTGATCGAATATCTTCAAATTGCAAGCTGTTTCTCATGAGACATAGTTCTCTCTTTAAAGTCATAAGATAGGCTGAGGAATATTTTTCAGATTGAATATCAAGCTATTGGAAATGTTGTACATGACTAGTGTTTCTCTTTAATATGACAAGCACATTTCTTTGGATCCTGATTTAAAGTAGCGGTGATGTTTTTTTGTCTTTATCTATGTTTTCCTTTTCAGTTCATTACATTTCATTTCTTATGGCACGCATCAGAAATCTGGCATAGGATTTACCCTTGTTAGGTATCCTATGTTTCTGCTCTCCTTGCCTTCAATGTTTTCTGCTGTATGTGTTATATGAGGATTGATTTCAAGATAATTTAACTAATGTAGTGGTCAAATATATATTGCTAGTTGATGTATGAATTAATAAATCTGTCCTTAGATGTTCTGGTTAGGCTTCAATTGAATGAATTGGGATAATGGGAGTTTAGAACTCTGTCACTGTCTCACTGGGTTCCCTTTCAATTAATTGAACCTTTCTAAGTTCCCTTAAGCTGGATGCCAAAGCATTGAGAGTTCAAAGTCTCTCTCTGATCTCAGGCTTTCACCTTAGTGTTCTAAACCTTTAATGTTGCCTTTTCTGAAGAGTTAACCTTTAGGTCTTGGATCATAGGTTGTCCAACGGCATGTCCTATCCCTGGATCTGATTCCTAAAGGTCACCTTGGAGGTTTCCTTGCTTTCACCTTCTTTCTTTCCTTTTCACACCACACTATCATCTTTAAGATCCATTGCTTTAGATGACTAGCCCAGTTGAAAGCCTGCATATCAAATAGCAAGCAAACCCTTTCCTCACTCCATTTCCCAATGGTCTCGAATGTTCTCTGATTCATCCCTCATTTGCCTAAATTCCTGTTTTCTCATCCTTGCCTTATATTTAAACCTTCCTTTCTTGATTCCCAGCAACCAAATAAAAACCAAACAAACAAAACCGAGCCTTATAACTAGCCTAATATCTTAACTCGAAGCTTCAAAGATACAAAAATTTGCCTACATAGAGAGATCCCTCTCTGGACCCAGGAGGTCTAGATCCTAGGGTTTGAAAGTGGTTTTGATGTTGTCTCATCTTTTGGTATTTCCAAACTTCCAAAACATGGGAACCCCAACATAATGGTGACTCCACCGGGGAGAGAGAGACCAATCAGCCTAGGTTTGGCAGTAAATCACTACGGTGGATAGTAAAATCTTAAATCCTCCACCTGGCGACTCGACAGTACCTAAATGATTAGAAGACTCCACTGGTGATCAGTAGGCCTACTGATTATCTTGGTTCACGTAAGACTCCACTAGGAGACCAGCCTTCATAACAACATCAGGCATAATAGTAGTAGTAGGTAGGGTTAAGCCACTTGATTCAAAAACAACATTCTGGCTTCAAGAACCGTTCACACAAGAGCTTATCTCGACCCAAACCCACCTGAAATAGTTGAAAACCCTGAGAGAATTCTCATTAAATCACCCACACTTAAAAGACCAACTATTTCCAGACACATTCTTAGAGCTAACTCTGCACCAGAATACTTTACAGCTCTATCAGACCCAGCTTTTGACCTATACTCTCAAACAAATTTACCTAGAACTAGGTCATTCGATGCTCTAGACCAGCCAGACCTTGAGTTTCCTGGTTCACCACCTCAAAGTGGTCAACACATTATGGACAAAGAAACCCCTCCATCTATGCCTCCTGATATTCACTTCATTCAAAACTTGGGACTCTGTCATCCTAAATCAGCTCAATAGACTTCTGCTGGTCCTAGTATTCCTGACATCCATATACCAGCTGCGCAAGCCAACCCCTTACCTCCTCAAAATACCATCATGGCAGCCTGGTATGCACCTCTGGTTTTACCCCAGCCTCTAGTGCCCTTGCCCAACGATTATCAATCAAATATCCCACACTTCACTGCAAAAGAATATGCTACAGCCCAACACCATGTAGGCAGGATGGAAGATTCTTTTGACTACATGGAGATAGATGATGATACGTTCAAGATGAGAATCTTTGCCCAGAGATTAGGAGGTGATGTGAAGAAATGGTTTAAAGGCCTACCTCCTAATAGCATCCAAGACCTGCCTACTTTATATCAGAATTTCATCAACAAATGGGAATTTAAGGCCAACCCTCTCCAAATATTAGCAAAATACAAGAACCTGAAAATAAACGTAGGAGAGAGTGTCCATGACTACTCTACAAGGTTCAACAGCATTTATAACACTCTCCCCCCACACATGAAACCTCCCCAAGGTATGGCTCTAGCGAAATATCCTGAAGGATTTGATGCCGACATGGCCTACCAGCTTAGGGAGAGAGATTACAACACATTGGAAGACATGCAAAAGGGAGCAGTGAGTTTAGAGGCTAACCTGATTGAGAAAAAAACAAGATTGAGAGCTGAGAAAAGGGTGACATATAGAGATGACACTATAGCTTCCACCTCTGACCCCAATTATGACTGTCTATCTAAAAACGTGGAAAGGCTGCAAAAAATGATGGAAAAAATGGTTGTCACAGTTAGTAATCAGAACAGAAACCAGAATCATAACCAGAACCAGAACTTTAGAAGAAACAACACCACTCCCAACAGACAAAGACACTCAAACCAGCAATTCATACCCCCATTCCAAGAGAACTTTCTTGATGAAGATGAGGGAATCATAGAAGAGTTTGAGGGAAACACGATAAACATGTTTGAAGTAGAAAACTCAACCCGCAATTGTTCCACATAAGAAGATCATCCTTCACCCTCGTATTGGGATGAGGAAAGATTATAATCTGAGGATTACAGACTTGGATTTGAAAATGCCATCATGCAGGTCAGAGAATAGTATGAACTTAGGAGCAAAAAGAGCCTAGACATTCCCAAACAAAAAGCTTTTGAGATTACCATCAAGAAAAGTCCTGAGAAAACTTCTAAAGTAACTGCTGAAAGTAACAAATCAACAACTGAGAGTTCTGGGAAGAACAAAGAAAAAGACAACCAAAATGTTGATAAACAAAGTCAACCAACTAGCAACACTAGCATTGTAGTTAGTGCTCCTGATAAAACAGTTCCTAATCCTGTACATAATGAAAATCAGTACACTGAGCCTGCCACTAAGGTGGTGGCTAACAAAACAGAGTTGAGCACCCCAAAGAGTTAGTCCACTTTCAACTTGGAGAGTGAGATTGCAAAAATTAAAATCTCTGTCCCACTCTCTAAGCTGGCCACTCAAGATGTATATAAAGGCCAAATTTTGAAGCTTTAAATCTAGGTGAAAACAGTGACATTGTCAATCTGAGTGATGATCAACCAACCCTTCTATTTGGTCCAAAGATAGAAGGGAATTTTCGAGAAGGGGTAGTACCCCCTTTTTATATCAGTCTCAATATCCATGACAAGATCCTTCACAACGCAATGCATGACTCTGGGGCCTCACACAACTTGATGCCTAAGGTAGTTATGGAAAGGTTAGGCCTAGAGATTACTCGCCCCTACAAAGACTTATATTTTTTTGACTCTAGCAGGGTAAAGTGTCTCGGCCTAATCAAAGATTTATGTGTGAGTTAACCCAAATTCCAGCCAAATGTATGGTCATGGATGTTTTGGTGGCAGATGTGCCACCTAAGTATGGCATGCTACTATCGAGGTCATGGGGAGCCAAGCTGCAAGGTACAATGTAGATGGATGGGGCATATGCCACAATCCCTGTTTTTAGCCAAGTTAGGAGACTGTATAGAGAGGCACAAATGAAATTCCTGGTCAGCAGCCCTGAAAAGCCTGAAAATTATCCTATGTACTCTATGCACACAAATTTAGAATCCTTTATCCTTTGCAACGATGAATCCTTAGAGGGGCCAGAATTCGAAAACAGAGACTCAAAAAATGAAACAGAGCCCATAGATTTTAACATAATGGCCACTCTGGTCTTTGAGGAAAATGAAGAAGAAAAATTTGTACATTGCACTGAAATAGAAACTAGGAGTGAGCAAGAAATAGAATGCAATCAGCCAACTAGTCACCTCACTAAATCCCATATACATCAGGGAGAGCAAACCCCCCCACACCATGATGCAGACCCCACACCTCAACATAGCAGAGAAGCCAATGTTAGGGAAGAAAATGATGTTAAGCCCGAGAGCGAAATTTTATGGGAAATGAATTTCGATGGGTCCTGTACTAAAAATACTGCAAGCGCAGGGGTGTGATTACATAACACAAAAAGTGACTATACGGAGATTCATGCCTTCAACCTAAACTTCAAATGTACAAATAATATCACAGAGTATGAGGCTCTTCTTCTAGGCTTAAATATGTTGAAAAAACTAGGAGCCCATAGGATAACTGTGCATGGAGACTCTGAGTTGATCATAAAACAGGTGAATGGTGAATACACAGCAAAGCACCCTAGGTTGAGAGCATACAGGAATGACGCTATGGATTTATTGAAAACCTTTGTAGAATATGAACTGGTGTTTGTTCCTAAGAGTCGGACTGTAATTGAAAATGGATTAGCTTGTATAGCTATTTCATATCACAAGCCTCCCAGTGACCAACAAATCATCATTCATACCAAATTCAGACCTGCAGTGCCGGATAATGAAAAATATTGGCAGGTCTTTGAGGGCGATAAGAAAATTGAAGATTTCCTGACAGGCAGGAACAAGTTTGAATTCCCAGACTCAGATTCGAAATCCAAAGATAGCTACCTAATTGAAGAGCCCTCAGACGAGGAAGAAACACCCTGTAACATAGAAATAAACACTTTAATTGAAAAACTTGGAAGTCCGACCGAAGAATATGAGAACGCGGATAAAGAGGAAGTAGAGATGCTGCAGTCGAAGGATAATAATATACCCAGGGGATTGGCACCTTTAGAGGACCTTTTTGAGTTTGATGATGTAGCGAAGAAGCCCAATATAGAACACTCAAACTCTGATGTCAAGGAATGCAACATAGGCACTGAAGATAGGCCTAAGATGATAAAATTGGCTAAGTCCTTACCTGCAAGCATGAAAAGCAAGTATATTGACTTATTCAAGGAATTCATTGATGTGTTTGCCTGGAGCTACGAGGACTTAAAGGCCTATGACACGAACATCATACAGCACAAAATACCTTTGAAGGAGAACCAGAAACCCTTTAGACAGAAACTTCGTAGAATAAACCCAAAACAATTACCTGCAGTAGAAAAGGAAATAAAGAAGATGTACGAGGCAGGAATAATAGTTCTTATAAGGTTCTCTGATTGGGTCTCAAACCTTGTAGTTTTGAGAAAGAAAACAGGTGAGACCAGACTGTGCATAGATTTCAGGAACCTTAACAGACCCTCACTTAAGGACAACTATCCATTACCAAAAATGGAATACATTCTTCAGAGAGTAGTAGGTTCAACGAGGATCTCCCTGTTAGATGGTTTTTTAGGTTACAAACAAGTTTTAGTACTCCCAGAAGACCAGCTTAAGACCGCTTTCGCCACTCCATGGGGCACCTTTATGTATGTAAAAATGCCTTTTGGACTGATGAATGCTGGTGCAACCTTCCAATGAGAAATGGACATATATTTTTCGGATGAAATAGGACACTTCATTTTCATCTATATGGATGACATAACAGTCTATTCAAATACTGATGAAGAACACCTAAAACATCTGAGAAGAGTTTTTGAAAAATGTAGAAGGTTTGGCCTGTCGTTAAATCCCAAAAAGACTGTATTTGGGCTGCAAGAAGGTAAGCTTCTTGGCCACATTATATCTGAGAAGGGGATTAAGATAGACCCATAGAGGGTTGAGGGAATAATACAAATCACACACCCGATAAATGTTAAAGAGTTGCAGTCCTTCACTGGGAAAATTAACTTCCTAAGGAATTTTATCCCCAACTTAGCTGAGCACCTCAGAAACATGACTAATATGCTAAAAAGAGGTGTAGGGGTTAAGTGGACGGCTAAGGCTAAAAAATATTTTGAGTCAGTTAAACTTGCACTTACTCGGGCTCCTGTCCTAATCAGCCCAGACTTCTCGAAGGATTTCCTGATATTTTCATTCACCTCCGAGCATACAGTGGCTGCAGTTCTCCTGCAGAAAAATCCGGAGGGAATGGAGCAGCCTATTTCTTTCTTCAGCAAAGCTCTGAGGGATGCACCCTTGAAATACAACATAATGGAAAAACAAGCCTATGACTTGGTTAAGGCTTTGAGAGACTTTAGGGTGTACATACCGCATTCCCACACCATAGCCTATGTGCCTAACATAGTGGTTAAAGACATTCTGTCCCAAGACCCAGATGGGAAGAGGGGCAAATGGATTGTTGTAATCTTAGAATATGACCTTGAGATAAAACCCAGAAAACTGATCAAGGGTCAGGGCCTGGCTCAACTAATGGCTGAATCAAATTTACAAGCCCTTGACATTAACATGGTAGATGCCTTGGACGAGCAGGAAGGATTGCCTGACCCAACGGTTGAGGAAAAATTTCAAAACTCTCCTTGGTATTCTGATATCCTGTATGTGCTCACAAACCTCAATGCCCCTCCCGAACTATCAAAAAATAAGGCTAGATTCCTAAAGCTAAAGGCCAAAAACTATTGAATTCTGAATGAATGTTTATGCTGGAAAAATACAAATGGCTTATTGCTCAAATGTTTTCCTGAAACTGAGGCAGAGAGGATTAAACAGGAGTTTCATGCAAGAGAGTGTGGAGGCCACTTGAACTAGAAAGCCACTGCTAACAAAATAATCAGAGCTAGCTACTATTGGCCTACACTTTTCAATGACATCCATAAGATGATAATTGCCTGCCATAAATGCCAGATCTTGGAGGTAAAAAGAAAGCTCCTCCCTCTACCTTTACAGCCCATCACTGTTGAAGGTCCCTTTATGCAATGGGGCCTAGATTTCATTGGATAAATACACCCCTCTTCTTCTGCACAACACAGGTGGATCCTTACAGCCATGGACTACTTCACAAAATGGATAGAGGCCATACGTGCTAGGAATGCCACAGATTCTGTCATCATTAGGTTCCTAGAAGACCACATCCTCTCTCGGTTTGGCTGCCAAAGAAAAATAATCACTGATAATGCTGCTGCTTTTGGGTCTAAAAAAATGGTTGATTTTTGTCACAGGTATCAGATAGCGCTCGGTCATTCAACTGCTTATTACCCACAAGGTAATGGGTTGGCTGAATCATCGAACAAGAGCTTGGTGACCATCATCAAAAAGTTGCTGGAAGAGAACAAAAATTCATGGCATAACAAGTTAGTGCATGCTTTGTGGGCCGACAGGCTTACAACAAATAAATCTATTGGTATGTCACCGTATCAGCTTGTCTATGGAACAGAAGCAGTGTTTCCTACCAGCCTTGGGGTACTAGTGATTAAACTTGTCCAAGAGATACAAACAGAGGAAGACAGCATGGTGAGGAGGATAGACCAAACAATTCATATCCAACAAACAAGGGAAGAGGTCTATAACAGAGCTCTGAAAGTTCAGGAAAATATAAAGAAGTTGTTCGACAAGAGAACCAAGGTTTCTGATTTCAGAATTGGAGATAAAGTGTTGAAGTGGGACTCAAGGAGAGAAGAAAAAGGAAAGCACGGCAAGTTTGATAGTTTGTGGTAGGTTCCATATATCATCCAGGCCACTCTTGGTCCAAATGCCTTTTTTCTGCAAGAGCTAGATGGTACAAAGCTGTTTGGGGGTCCTGTCAATGGCAGGATGCTCAAACACTACTACAGCTGATGTCCAAATTCCAGTTTCCATTTCCATTGTGAATAACATTGTTGTGTTTTGTTGTCAGAGAAAAGAGAAATTTTTTCAAAAAAGAGAGAAAGAGAGGTTCAACCATGCTCAAAGCATGAACCTCTGAAGTGAAAAATATTGGCTCTAACACGATCAAAACCAGAGCCGAAATGAAGAAGAAAGTGATTCTAACAAGCTCAAAACTTGAGTCACAAAGAAAAGAAGGATGCTTCAAAGTTTCAGATTTCAAGCCTTCAAGATTTTGTTTTCAGTTTTCCACAATTTTAGTTCATGTGCAACTGTTTTTATGCCTTGGAAACGCAGCGAACTAGACTGTCTAATCCTAGTTTGACTGTTTTTAAATTTTTGTTGTAGAATGTAGAGAAGAAATCTGTTGGACAGTATAATCCCAGCAAATATTAGATTAGGTAGGTAAACATGTGAGGCCAACAGTTTAATCTTGTCTCATGGAGGAATAAGGGTAGAAATAGAATAGGTTTATTTTCCTGATTGCAAAGAAAATTGATAATGTAAAGGGTCGGCTAGTCCAAATGCACCCCGAAGAAAAATGATAGGACTATAGTCTGGGTAGGTAGTATTTTGGGAAGATCTCTTTGCTGATATAATGTCTTTGTGATTTATGGCGGCTAGTCTAAGAAAGAAAAGGGTGGTTCAAGTAGCAGGCATCTGGCCTACACCAAAGATCATTCTCTGGATTCTTGACTCCTTCAAGAAGAATCCATCCCCATTTGGAGCCACTGTTAGCCACCTATGAATTTTTTGTCAAGAAAAAAAGTGGCTAAATTATTTTATGAGCCTTCAAGAGATACATTTCCCATGAAAATCTCTCATCCTTGAAGCCTCTGTGTGCCCATTGCCTTTTTAAAAGATCCTCACTGCTGTTCCCATCCAAAAAGCCTCAATGCCTATGAAAATTGTGCTCAGAAGGTCTCCCATTTTCCCTTGTACCTATGCAAACTTCCCCATTATGGATATTCTCCCACTCTTAATGTTTTCCCCTTTGTTTCCCAAAATCCCTCCAAATCCCCTGAACTATCCGTTTCATCCTTCGAAACAAGTGAAAACCCTTCATTTGATTTCAAATCCCCCTTTTTTACCTCTACCGAAAACCTCCTTTTGGCCTTAAAACACTGTCTCTAAGGCTTAAAAAACCCATTTTCCTCTTTAAACAGGCTAGCCCCTTCGGCCCAGCCCCAAAACCACTTCCCCACTTGACCCGGGTGCTAAAACCAAGTGCTAGTCGTAAAGCGCCTATCGCAATCAGAGAGTTGGAGCGGAGCGCATTTCCTTTGTAAACAAAAAATATTCGATGCGATAGTGTTGTTAGTCCGTCGGCCTTTGAAGCAATCACCACCATTGATCAGAATAGATCTAATGGTCCGCACAAAGTCTTACCACACCCGCCTCATTCCTTTGTAAACCCTCTGATGATGATCTCTGTTATTGATTCACAGTTTAATCCAACGGCCATCGCAATCTCGCATAATCACTCATCGAAAATTTTTGTTGTGTCACTTTTTGTTCCCTCCAATCGTGGTACAACGATCCAATCCTGACCATTGAATCCACAAGAACCAACAGTCAGGATTGAATCGAGCTCCATCCATTTAACCTTCATTTTCCTTCCCCGATCAAATCCTAGCCATCAATTCCGATTTAATCCAATGGCCCAAACGCAATTGCACCACTGCTCATCAGGGTTTCGACCCTCCCATCGCTCCCCTCCGATTAGACTACAGTTGTCGATCTCCTCCTGAGATTCGATGGTCCTAATTGAATTGTACTCCACCCTTGATCGAGCTCCCACCATCTCTACCCATTTCGTATGTTTTCCGCACATTTTTTATGTATTGTGTTCGAAAACCCAAATCTTGGGTATTTTATTTTTAACATTGTATCATCCCACCAAGCATTAAAATTTTAATGTTTTACATTAAATTTGGTCTTTTCGCCCGATTTCCACATACATTTTTCCACCATCTCACTCCATGATACCACCACTTTCCATTGCATCCGTAGCCTTCTCTCCCGTTGCGTTACCATCATCACAAGGATTCCACCACATCCACCCTTCCCCATGCATGGATTTCTTAACAAAGTTGCATGTTTTGCAGGGTACAGGCGGTGAACGCCAACCTGGTTCACAGTCGCTATTACAGTGGTACAGAAAAAAAGAAAGACCATTTTTAGAGCCTGAAATTACAGAGAAGAGCTTGGGAAGTGTATTGGAGCATGATTTTCATTAAAGGTACAGAGTTTAACTGTGTGAAACCTTTCCAGCGCCACCAAAGCTCTGTTTTCACTGACTGAGACAGTCGGAGCGGTGAAGAGTATCAGTATAGATTTAAGGAGTTATAATGCACATTATTGAAGGTATTAAGCCTTAATTCAGAATTTTAAAGGCAACGTACCAGATTGAAGACCTCATGAATCGCACAGAAGGCCTAGGGCACACAAAACGATATATTAGTTTCACCATCAGCAGAATGTTCTCTCCCATGAAAGGACGAGGTGCCCATACTGCTTTCATTCTATACCGTGTCCCAGAGAAGATCTCTGCCCTGACGACAGTCCTAATACTACTAGAGCATTTTTTACATAGCATGGTAGACCTCATAGTTTGTATCTGCTTTTTTTTTATTCACCAAAGTACTACAGAGTACTACAACCGAGAGTACATCACGAACATACCTGGAGTAAATTTCAGCCTATCGAAGACCACTGTTTCACCCAAAGAGTACTGAAGATTAATGCATAGACATTAAAACAGAATGGGCCTGGAGCCCCCCTTCCTACTCTGTTTAATGTTTCATTTAGTGTTTCATCTACCTCCTCTGCCTCTTTTTCAGATATAAAAACGCATGAGAAAACATTGTAAGGGTTTTTGATTGGATATCTGCGAATTGCAAGTTGTTTCTCTTGAGACATAGTTCTCTGTGTAAAATCGTAAGATAGGCTGAGGAAGATGTTTTCAGACTGAATATCAAGCTATTGGCAATGTTGTACATGAGTGGTGTTTCTCTTTAATATGACAAGCACATTTCATTGGATCCTGATTTAAAGCAGCGGTGATGTTTTTATATCTTTGTCTATGTTTTCCTTTTTAGTTCATTACATTTCATTTCTTCTGGCATGCATCATAAATCTGGCATAGGATTTACCCTTGTTAGGTACCCTATGTTTCTGCTCTCCCTTCCTTCAATGTTTTCTGTTGTATGTGTTATCTGAGGATTGATTTCAAGCTAATTTAACTAGTGTAGTGGTCAAATATATATTTCTAGTTGATGTATGAATTAATGAATCTATCCTTAGATGTTCTGGTTAGGCTTCAATTGAATGAATTGGGATACTGGGAGTTTAGAAATATGTCATTGTCTCACTGGGTTCCCTTTCAATTAATTGAACCTTTCTAAGTTCCCGTAAGCTGGATGCCAAAGCATTGAGAATTCAAAGTCTCTCTCTGATCTCAGGCTTTCACCTTAGTGTTCTAAACCTTTAATGTTCCCTTGTTTGAAGAGTTAACCTTTAGGTCTTGGATCACAGGTTGTCCAATAGCATGTCCTGTCCCTGGATCTAATTCCTGAAGGTCACCTTGGAGGTTTCCTTGATTTCACCTTCTTTCTTGCCTTTCCACACCACACTATCATCTTTAAGATCCAATGCTTTAGATGACTAGCCCAGCTAAAAGCCTGCATATCGAATAGCAAGTAAACCCTTTCCTGAATCCATTTCCCAATGGTCTTGAATGTTCTCTGAGTCATCCCTCCTTTTCCTAACTTCCTATTTTCTCATCCTTGCCTTATATTGAAACCTTCCTTTCTTGATTCCTAGCAACCAAATAAAAACCGAAGAAACAAAACTGAGCCTTATAACTAGCCTAATAACTTAACTCAGATATTCAAAGATATAAAACTTTGCCTACATAGAGAGATCCCTCTCTGGACCCAGGAGGGCTAGATCCTAGGGTCTGAAAGTGGTTTTGATGTTGTCTCATATTTTGGTATTGCCAAACTGCCAAAACATGGGAACCCCAACAAGTCCTTGTAACCCAATGTTTTATCATGTGCACCGTTTGTTCAGAGTATGATGTTTCTCTTGCCAATATTTCAACGTATAATAGACTTTGAGGTCTTATTTGACCTCTTGCCAAGGCGGAGAGGGAAAAAATCTTATACTATGTTTCATTTTGTATTTCAGAAATTGAACTAATAAAACTAATGCTAACATTAGTTTGATAGCAACAAATGTTATAGTGTCTATACATTCCATCATGCCACCCTTATAAGAACAGTCATATCTACCGGTAAGATTTGCTAACACATGTTTTTCCACCGCCCATGTTTTGTGACATTTGGGCTTGTATCGAATTGTTGTTATCGCTTGCTGCTTAAATAACAAATAAGTCTTCAATACCTACAGACCACGACATTCATCAGGATAAGAAATAAGGAAATAAGTCTTCAATACCTGTAGACCACCGCTTTGCAGATCACCGCTTTCATCAGGAGCATCACCTAGCACACCCAATAGCGTAAGGCTTGGGTCCGATACTAATATCTGCATATAAAGGAAATAATTTTTTGAACTGTCTCTGCAATTTACGAATGTATACCAATTTTGAAAGCCAAGATTTACTATGAAAAAACAAGGTTTTCTCATGGTTCTACCTATTTATAAACTCGTTTTCATAATATTTTGGAATGATTCTTACCCAGCATCGTTACCTTTACCAGGCCAGTCTTCTCATCTCTATTTTGTTTCTATGGTTCTCTGCCACTGTCACCCAGAACAAATTACAGTACTACACAAGACATTAATATGAATATTCTTTTATTTACATTCTTGTACATGATGTGATAAAATTTAAATATTATTCCTTTATAATTAAGTTATGTATATTTGTGCTTCTGTCCTATATGGTATTTATTACCGAGTTAATCATTTCAGTAATGTTAATTTCTATAGTTCCTTGCTTCTCCCCAGCCATCATAGGAGAACAAAGGCGAGCCCTCACTCCAGCCCGTGGCCTTCGTAACCGAGTCTACCTCGCTCACTGCCACGCCTTGCTCTATTTTTGTTGCTACTACCACAGTAGCCCTGCTCATGTGGGGCCTGGCCATGGCGACTTTCTAGACCTATATATATATATATTATACCATCTGCGTGACCTATACAGAATTATGTTATTAGCCCGCCAGAGCATAGAGCATCATTATTTGTGTTACTCTTATATTTTTTTATTTATTCAGAGACCTCTGAATTTTACAGTGTGGATATCCTTATTCATTCATACCAGCGATTTCAAGAATGTGTTTCTGCATAGTCGAATCGAATAAGAGGCGAATCCTTGGATCCCTTTTCTCACTCAGCGAATTCTTAAAAAAAAATATTGCTTATATGTTTTCCCAAAGTCCAAATTCGGTTCTTCTCTCTAGACTTTCGGGCTTCTTTCCACTGTTGGCAGCCAAACATAAATGAGAGTAGGGGGTCTCACATAATTAGACCAAATTTCTGATTAATAACTATATTTTTCTTTCATATATTTTTGTTTCTTTTAATGGCAAAAGTTGTGTTGTTATAAAACCATTTTCTATGAGATATAAATATACCCAATGTGCTACACATTTGTGTTAGTTGATCGATAATTTTACCTTGATAACAAGATTAATATTTTTAACGAAATTGTAATCATGATTGGACCGGATTGTTCTAAGCAGATTAAGATTGAATTTATGCAGTTGATCATAGTTAGTTAAATCGACTCAAACCTTTAGTGAAGTACCAGTTATGAAATTGCACAAAATAAGCATCTCAACACTTAAAGATAGCAATATATTTTCTAATGTCCACAATACTATTAGAGCATTCAAATCTTCCTCAGAAAAAGGGAAAAACAATCAAAACATTTAATAAACTAAGAAAAATTGTAACACATTCTCGACATTGAAGTCGAACAGATTATCCATAATCCACCATCGGATGTATGAAAAATGCAACCCTTTGATTCAATATTACTAGCTTAGGGTTTAAGAAATTGAAGTACTTACTTGGCTTTAGGAGGCAACATTGCAGTCATGGAAACCCGGTGCGATCCGGCCAAATCTACACGGCGAAGGCGCAGGGCAACCAGCAGCAAACGAGGTGCCATATTTGCAAATTCCAGTGTGTTCTACAACACAAGCAATGGACGCCATATCTTCTACAAAGATACACTAAGACAAAGTGTTTCCCCTCAAAACCTTGAAAGGGCTACAAGTTCGTGAGCTTTGAACTCCACTTGGTTGTTTGCATGCTAAATAGAGAACAAATATCAGACTCATGTTTCTTAAACTTGCAGTTTATTAATGTTACCTTCCTGAAAGTTGGCATGCCATGGTAATCCTGATACAGTGTGAATTCGCTGAATACCAAAGTGCTAGCCCCCTGATTGAAACTCATGGATGCCTCTGGATGCTCCTTTAGCCAAAGTTCCAACATATCAATTGAGAGCTGCAACCATGGAAAATACAAGCATTAACTTCATGGGGAGAAAGAAAGAGTTGGGCATGGGATTGGAAAAAAACGTAGATAGGCTACATGCAAAACTGAAACGTGACGTTTGAACATTAACATGTGGCACTTTGTATATACATTAGAGTCAAGTGAGCGTTTTAAATTTTTTGGATGCAATTTTTTTTGTGGATGGTAGTATTTTTTAGTTTAATTCTAATTATAAAATCATACTCGTTACAATCTGACAAAATATAACACTGCTCAAGACATCCATTATGTCAATCCTGTCCATAAAAACAACCCAAACCTTGATAAAGTGGAAATTATTTATATACAATATTCCTATAGTGCTCGAGTGTTGATATACACAAACATTAGGTAACGAAAGATGACGTGCATCGCATAACCAACAAAAATTTATAATAATTCAAACATGATTCAAATATTTCAGGGTATATCTTTATTACTGGTTTATATTATGGCAAGTCTCTAATTAGAATTGTTAGTGGGATATTATGGATAAAATTTCAGACTGTACTCTTCTTCCTTCCTTCTGGTGGTGGTTTGGTTTGGAGCAAGTTATCAATCAATAGATCGCAATGGGAATCATGCTCCCTGCTTGGCAGGGACTTGTTGCATAGCAGCCATTCTTTTCTCACTAGCCCCCACTAATTTATAGATTTAATATATAATATCGGGTATGTTTTTTGAGGGTGTTCTTTTTACTTCCCGCTAAACTTGGAAAAATGTGCACCCTATTAATACTAAATGTGGGTACAATTTTGTCTCAAATTTTAGGTCTAAATGGGACAAGTTTCTACACATCAAGATTTGAATATCCATCACAACCCAAAAGGAAAACCATGTCCACGTCTCGGGGTTGAACCACATAATTATTTAGTGTAAGTACAAATAATTCAGATCGACACATAGTTATACTAATGATCACGGTTATATATATATATATATATATATATATATATATATATATATAATCCTTGTCATTATGGTCGATTCCACGTGTTTTTTTCAATCCTTTGTGTAAAGTTCTATCAAATGCCTCATTTGCACCATTTACTTATGGATGGTATGCTGATGTTTTTCTACTATCAATTTCAAATTTACTCAATTTCATTATCACTATTTTATTCACAAAGATCACTTATAATAGCGAGGGGCACCCAAATTTGATAATAATGTTTTCATAAATGAACTTGGCTACTATTTCCTTTGTGCATGATTTGGATGACACTTCCTTTGCCCATTTTGTTATTCAATAGTGATAATAATGTATTTTATTCCAATTTTTTTTCTAATTGTGGGAATGGACTAATAAAGTCAATTGCCCAAATTTCAACTGGTAAGCATAGGTTTACCAACTGTAGAAGCATTTCATCTTTTCAAAGAAATTTTCTTATACACTGGAAAAAGTCACATTTCTTTATACTGTTTTGATATCCTACATCTATTGTTGGCCACGAAAGCCCTGCCTAAAGAATCTTCCTCATCATTGTATCTACTTGAAAGTGTCCTCTCACAAATCCTGTGTGTGCCTCATCAATTATTCCTTCTCTTTCATGTTTTAGGGCACCTCTTTTAAGGACATTGTCGAGACCTAGCTTATACACAAACTTCATTCATTTTTTTGAATGGAACTGCTTTCGTTGTTGTGATCTTCTTTTTCTTAATAGAAATTTCTTCAAAGGCCTTTCCCTTTTTCTAAGAATTATGTTATTTCAATTAAGTCTTCTAGAACACACTCAACTCTGAAAAGGTGAAAATTTGGAAGGACATCGTTGATCTCCATCAGTTCTTTGATTTTGTGAAGTCAAGACAAAGGGTCAAGCCCATTTTTTTTTTCCTTGCTTAGACTATTGTATCAAATTCAGATTCCTAGAATAATAAAATCCACTAGAAAATTCTTCCTTAGTGCATGGGTTTATTCATTAAATATTTTAGTGCTTAGTGGTATGTATAAAATGTAAATGGGTGTTAATTCAACAACTCAGGGACAAATTTCCTCCTTTGGATAGTCTTCCTTATCAATAAATACCCCTCCTAGCCCTTGGAAAATTTTAATTTGGTTAAGAAAAAATACATTTTTAATATGAAAACCCACATGTGCACAAAAGGTTAGGTCGACCATAAAGAGAAATTGGATGCCCTTGGATGGCTATAAATACAAGTCAAGAGAACCTCATTTGGACATCATCATCAAGCCTCTTCTTCTTCTCTCTTATTTGGTTTGGCTCGCATGATTCTAAAGTTGGTTCATGGAAATTGGTTTGTACATGTCTGAATTTGCAGGGTATGAAATCACATGTGTGAATTACAGTTTTGGTATGTAGACGCACACATACAGGGTGCTCCCTGTGACTAGAGTGTTTCAGCAGTCTGCATGATTGTTAGCTCTGTGTGGTTAGGAACTAGGGTTTCTGTTGACAGTTGACTGCATATCTTGATAGTTGACCGCAAACTTGGAATTCTAATGCTTATCAGTATTATTGTTGGGCTCATCCCCTAGATATTGTTTTGTTGATTTTGCTGGATAGTCTTGTTATTGAATAATTGGAAAATTGTACTCTCTCCTTGCTGAACATTTTATGACAATCTAATAAGAATAAGAATTTTAAAGGGGTTTCCACCTTGTGATGTTTTTCTCTAGTCTTTGACCAAACCTAGTGTCTCTTATTTGTCTCTTATTGTTCATTTCATTTATTGTTGAAAATGGCAACAAGAAAATCCTGATTTATTTTTCCCTTGAATTAAATTAGGAGAAAATATTAATTCCACATAACAAGAAAACAAGAATGTGTTAACTAAGTTATCTTGACTTATTTGGCTCAGTTAATTCAAGTTAAGAGCCTAAATTGGGGCATGTAGAGTGTCTCCTACTTTTTAGCATCCTAGGATGAGTTTAATTTGAGTTGTAATTATTTAATTCAGTTAAACTGAGTTAGAGTAAGCTAAACTAGTTCCAACTATTGTAGGATCTAGTGGGAGGTCAAGTAGTGCGGTGTGTACTCAATGATCAACCAATTAACTGATAAATCAACCATTATTAACTCATGCATGTAGGATTTACGAGTTACCCAATTGAGATTGGATTTCAAGGGCAGTGTAGTATCAGTTGTATAATTATTCAAGTTGTACAGGTGGTGCACACAGTCAGATAAGTACCTATAGAGATTGCAAAATTCTGGATGGGGAATTTCATAATTAATAGGAGGCTAATTCTAAAGGAAACAATGCAAGGGAATAGGGGCTTGGAAGGTAGTAAAATTCACTAAGTATTGGTTAGAGTCATCTTGTGCGGCAGTGAGAGAGTTTATACTTTTGCAGATATTGTTCAGGCCTGAATTCTTCTCTATTTTCTGATTAATGAAAACAAATAGGAAGGGGTTTTGATCAGTGGATTTCCCTTAGATATATCCTCATGTTATGTGTGTTAATTGATTCACGTCACATGTTTTTTATATTGATTCTCCATTTTGAAATTCTTTTCGCATATGAGTAGAGTTGATTCAAATATATTGTTTTAGTAAATTAAAATTAGTAGTTTGAATCTACAAGAAATTTCTACATGGTATCAAAGCTATAATCACAACAGATAAGAGAATTTGAAGTTATATTTGTAGGAGGACCAACTTTCGCAGATCTATTCTTCAGAGCTACCAACAGGATCAATATGGTGTTCTATGGTGTAAGGCTCAAGTATTCCCTTGAGGGTAGCTCAAATTACATTGCTTGGAAGGACAAATGGAAGAATTCATGGAAGAAAATGGGTTGAAGGAATTCATTGATAATGATTTCCCAAAGCCAATGCCAGTTGAAGCCCAAGATCTAGCAGATTGGAAGAAGAGTGCCACCAAGGAGAGGAGGATAATATTGGAGGGAGTATGAGACCATATTGTATTTAATATCCATGGGAAGGAAAATCCATATGTAATGTGGAAAACATTGACATAATTTTTCTAGGATAGTAGTGACCAAAAGAAGTTGGCACTAAAAATATATAAGCTTCGAAATATCAAAATGTAGAAGGGAAACACAATACCATGGTACCTCATAAATTTCACATAATTTCGTGATGAACTGGGGAGTGTTGGTGTTACAGTTGTTGAAGATGATCTGGTAAGCCTAGCACTTCTAGGCCTTCCCAAGAGCTAGCACAACTACCAGGATTCAGTCAATGGGAGGGAGAAACTACCAAAATGGGAAATATTATGGTCATATTTGGTATAGGAAGAGTTCATGTGGAACACCAGACACAAGACCTCATCCAAGGTTGAGGATTAGGAGAACTGTGCCTTGGATGGAAAGGCAAAGAAGGAAAGGGAATAAATCCCAATCCAAAGGATATTTTGGTCAGGCAGGAAATAAGGACTTGTCGAAGATTATTTTTTTTAATTATCATGAGATGGGACATTATGCCATGAAGTATTTGCACAAGGAGGTTGACAAGAAGCACTTAGGAGGAGCAGTAGGTGAAGCTCTTGGTTCACAATTCGAGCTAGAATTCACCCTCATTGCATGCAGGTGACATCAGTGATTGCTTGTGTGTGGTATCTGGATAGTGGTACCTCATTCTATATGACGAGAAATAAATAATTTTTAGTGACTTGGAGCAGAAGGACCTTCAGATGCACATTGAGATGGGAGATGATGTAAGGTATAACACAACTAGTATCAGTACAATCACATTTCAAAGGGAGTCTGGTTCTCCTCTCACATTAAATTATGTCATGTATGTTCCAGGTCTGAAGAAGAATTTAGTTTCAGTTTCCATGCAGGAATATTGTGGATATGATGTGATATTTAGAAAAGGAAAGGCTTTCCTTTTTCACATCGCCATGGGAAAAGTGAAGCAGATCAAGGTTCGGTTGAAGAACCTATACCAATTGGATGTATAATATTGTGTTTCTTTGAGCATGAAAGTAGATAAGGTGCTGATATAAGACATATGTGAATTGTAGAAATTATACAACATGCATGTATATCTTGGATTCACCCGATCTAACAATGTCCTAAATTTAAATATTGAATCACTTCTACAAATATTTTGTGGAATTAAAAACACAATCGCTAATCACATGAGCGAAGAAAGATCAATCACACACAACACAGATAATGTCTCGGGGAAATATTACAACTAAAAAACACATTATGTTCTATTGTATATTAAGCATGGATCATGAAACAATTACATACAAAACTCTTATCACAAGAGCCCTCCAGTACTCAACTAATTTTCTCACGTTGTCATATGAAAAATTGACCAACACATAGCCAATTCTCAACCTATACACAACCTGCCTTGCTTGCACAATCCCTGTTGGAAGAGATCCCTAAAAGATAGGAATTCTTGCCTTCCTTGACTGTGCATGTATCATGGGTACTCTAATGGGTGTTTGGTTGCATGTGTGCAAGCCAATAATCCTGCAGTTGATAGTCAACTTCCCTTTCACCTAGAACTCAACTAGGTATCCACTGGATCTGGCATGCATGCAACTAATAATAGTAAATCCTAAGTTGCATGTGAGATCACTGATACTAAATTAATTAATATTTAATTCACTTTATCTCTCACTAGTGTATCTTCAATTACAACTAGCACAACTGAGTTTAACTCAATTAATTGAGTTAAAATATTAAAAACTTGCATTAACTCATGCACCACTGCACTTCGAACTCTGTTACAACTAGAATTACTCTGCATGCCTCACCAACTACCTCTAATTCGAAATCCACTAGCTAATTGAGTTTATCACTCTCAGTTAACTATTTAAAGTTCACATTGAGAATAGATTAAAGTTTATTGTCCATCTTAATTAAGGGATAACTAAAATAGACATGCACCCAAAAATAACACTGTGGGCCTCGCCCTAGTCTGGGTGCTTAATGCAACTAGGCGTGGGTGCTGAAATTTTCTTGTTGAATCTCAACACTCCCTCTCAACAAGAAAGGGATTATCCTTCACCTCAATCCTGTCTCTATGGTATTCGAATTTTCTCCTGGTGAGTGCCTTTGTCAGAATATCTACATCCTGATCTTCCGTGGGAATGTACTAAAGCAACATGATCCTTCTCTGTACACAATATCTGAGATGATGGTACCAGATATCTATATTCTTGGACCTATAATGAAACACATGATTAATCGAGAGTTTAATTAAACTCTGATTATCACAATGAATCACTTTCGGATCCATCTGAGAACCAAACAAACCAACCAAGATCTTTCTCATCCAGATAGCCTCACATGCAACTTGACTTGCTACCATGTATTTCGCTTCTGTTGAACTTAGTGCCATGGATTTTTTTTTCCTGTTGTACTAGGAAACCATTGTTGATCCAATGCTAAATATCCCTCCTGATGTGCTCTTTCTGTCCGATGGACTGCCCACCCAATCTGCATCCGTGAAGCCTTGAAGCTTCACTCCTTCAGTCTGTCTGTACTATAGAACATACTCTAATGTGCCCCTCAGGTATCTCGAGACATTCTTCCCCGCCTTCCAAAAGAGCTTGGTAGGCTTAACCATAGCTTGAATCAGTTGGTTAACTGCATAGAAAATGCATGGTCTCGTGTTCACCAAATACATTAGTG
The DNA here is from genome assembly GCA_034641835.2 of Pinus albicaulis. NCBI lineage: Eukaryota > Viridiplantae > Streptophyta > Pinopsida > Pinales > Pinaceae > Pinus > Pinus albicaulis. The sequence goes on along the minus strand of CM076577.1, from coordinate 773,776,921 downwards.
AACCCACTAACTTCCTGGATACAGTAGCATCCACTACCTCTCCAGAAGTAGCATCCTCTTTCCTTGAATTTCTTGGAAGAGGAGTATCCATGGGTTTGCAGATCTCCATGTTAAACTTACCTAGTATCTCCTTTGCATAATTTCCTTGAGACATAAAAATTTCACCATCCAGCTGCCATATTTCCAATCCAAGGAAATAATGAAGGATTCCCATGTCCTTAATTTCGAACTCCCTTGCAAGAAACTCCTTGCGTGGGTGTATCAGCTACTCATCACCGGTCAAAACTAGATCATCAACATAAAGAACAATGATCAATAGCTTACCCTCAACCACAATCTAGTACAGGTTTGCATCTTCTTCACTTTTGGTGAAGCCCAGTTCGGTGAAATAGCTATCTATCTGAGTGTACCAAGAATGGGGTGCTTGCTTCAACCCATAAAATTCTCTTTTGAGTCTACACACATGCGACTCACTATTGAAGATTTCGAAACCTTCAGGCTTCTCTATGTACATATCTTCCTTAATGATCCCATTTATAAACGTAGTTTTCACATCCATTTGATGAATGTGCAGGCCCATCTGCGTGGAGAGTGCAAGTATGGATCTTATGGAAGAGTACATTGCAACAGGTGAAAAAGTGTCGTCATAATCTATCCCCTCAATCTGTGATAATCCCCGGGTCACAAATTTGGCCTTGTATTTCTCCACACTCCCATCAGCAGCTTGCTTTACCTTGTAGATCCATCTTGATGAAACCAAAAATTTGTTGACTAGTCTTGGGACTATCTCCCATGCACTGTTCTTAACAATGGAGTCATAATCATCCACCATTGCATCAACCCAGGTTGGTTGTTGCACTGATTCCTGAAAGGAAGATGTTTCAGTCACAATAAATTTTCTCATAAGAGCCATGTATCCAGTAAATAGTTCAGGAGACTGTCTCTATCTGTGTTGTGAAGTAGGGGCTCCTACATTCTCTGCAACATCAAGTCTAAATCTATCAGCTTCCGTGGTGTGCCTTCTGCCATTTCTGATGGATGGCTTTGCATGAGTGTTTTCCTCCACTCCATGAACCTCCCCATGTGGCTGATCCACATCTTGAGACTCATCCTTGGGAACCAACAGTTCCTCCTCTACATGCAAGTCCATCTCCCTCTCAAGGGACAACTGCATGGATTTCTCCTCATCAAATTTTATATCTCGTCGTACAATAGTCATTTTGTTATTTGGAAAATACACATGATAATTATGGGGTGTCTTAGTGTACCCCACAAAAATTTCAACCTCAGCTGTTGGTTCCAGCTTTTTCCTGATTTCCTTGGTCACATGCACATATACAGATGAGCCAAAAATCTTGAAGTGTGAAACATCAGGTTTCTTACCAGTGAAAGCCTCTTCAGGTGTACTCATTCCAAGTACTCTATGAGGACAATGGTTTTGCACATGTACCGATGTGTTGCATGCTTCTACCCATAGATGCATCGGTAGGCCTTGATCATGCAACATCGCTCGTGCTACACCCACAATAGTTATGTGCTTCCTCTCCATGACCCCATATTGTTGTGGGTTATGAGGTGTTATGATTTCTCTTCGAATTCCTTCTTTGTTGCAGAAGTTCTTGAATTCGTTAGAGATGTATTATCCACCATTATCACTCCTAAGAGCCTTTACTTACTTCCTCAACTCTTTCTCCACCAGTGCCTTAAACTCACAGAACTTAGAGAATGTCTGATATTTTTTCTGCATGAAGAAGATCCAATAATTATGAAAAAATTCATCAATAAATATTACATAGTACTTTTGCTTTGTTTTTGAAGCAACAGAGAAAGGACCACACAAGTATGTGTGAACTCTCTCAAGGATCCCCAAATCTCAATTTTCCTTCTCATGAAAGGTGGCCTTTACATATTTTCCCATAGTACATCCCTTGCATGTGTATGGCTGCGTAAGTGTACCATAATTCGCCCTCATCCAGGCTCACCACTTGATCGGCCTTGCCCATCATTGCTATGTAGCCATCTAACTTGAGCTTGTAGATATTATTAACTCGAATCCCTAACCTCTTTTCTTGTCCTGTTGTTTTATGTCAAAGGAAATATTTTCCTTCAATAAAAACAACATCATAGCCTCTATCCTCCAACATTACGATTGAGACCAAATTTTTCTTCAGACTTGGTACATGCATTACATCTTTTAATTGAAAGGGTTTACCTAAATACCTCTGAAATTTAATGGTACCAATCCTAGTAGCATTGAATAGCCCATCATCATCCATTTCAATATGCATCTTGAGATCCTTCTCCTCGAAGTCACTGAAAAGTTCCTTATCTCCCATTATGTGAAAGGAAGTGCCACTATCCAAATACCACACAGATCCCAATGCACTGGACACCATGCATGCGATAAATGAGAAGTCAAGCTCAAATTGCGAGGCAAGGGCCTCACCAGCTGCAGATCCTCTAGCCTTATTGTTCTTCTTCTTTTGTGAACATTTAGTAGTAAAACTCCCATGCTCGTGACAGTGAAAATGCTTCACCTTGGACATGTCCTACTTCTTTCCTTTCTTGGAGTCAGATTTAGAATGGAATTTCTTCCCCTTTCCCTTCCTTGCCTTGGCACCAAAGCAAAATCCTCTTCATCCTCATTCTTAGATGAATATCCATCTCTGTTGTTCTGTCTGAACTCCTCTTTCACCAAATTCGTCCACAGTTGTTCCCAATCTAGAAATTTTTCCCTTCCATTGACAGAGTCTTGATAACTGTGCCAACTCTTGGGAAGTCCTAGGAGATCCAAGCTCACCAAATCATCATCAAAAACTGTTATTCCAATACTCCTTAGTTCATCTCGATATTGGACAAACTTTGTTAGATATTTTGGAATGGTGTCGCCCTTTTCCATATTGATCTTCCTGAATTTATCTTTGAGCACCAATTTCCCATGGTCGCTACTGCTCTAGAATAGATTCATCAAAGCCTTACACATTGCATATAGTGTGGCTTTCCCATGGAGGCTTGAGACAATGTGGTCTCATACTCCCTCCAATAGGATCCTCCTTGCCTTTACCACTTTCTTTTTCCATGCATCAAGATTTGCAACATCTGCCACAACGAGTTTAGGAACATCATTTTCAATGAATTACTTCAAGCCATTGTCTTTGAGTATTGCCTCCATCCTATCCTTCCAAGAAATATAGTTTGAGCTACCCTCAAGTGAATACTCCAACCTCAAGCCATTGAAATCCATTTCGATATTGAATCAACTGTAGCACCAAGAAAGTCTTCCTACAAATTCAAATTCTATCCAAACACAAACTCAACTCCTACTTCACTTCTGTAATTTCCTGTGCTCTGCTACCATGTAAAAATTATACAAAATGCATGTATTTATTGGATTCACCCAATCTAACAATGTACTAAAGTTAAATACTAAATCGCTTCTACAAATCTTTTGTGGAATTAAAAAAACAATCGCTAATCACATGAACATGAAGAAAGATAAATCACACACAACACAGATAATTTCCCGGTGAAATATTACAGCTAAAAACCCCATTATATTCTATTGTATATTAAGCATGGATCATGAAACAATTACATACAAAAATCTTCTCACAAGAGCCCTCCAATACTCAGCTAATTGTCTCACACAGTCATATGAAAAAATGACCAACACATAGCCAATTCTCAACCTCTAGACAACGTGCCTTGCTTGTGTAATCCCTGATGGAATAGATCCATAAAATATAGGAATTATTGCCTTCCTTAACTGTGCAAGTATCATGGGAAATCCAATGGTTGTTTAGCTGCATGTGTGTGTTAGTGTGAATTCTAATTGCAAGAGTACGAAAAAATCCCACTTTAACTACGCATAAAAACAACCCTAACTTCAAAGATGGTTATCAATTTCCTTAGATCTGCAGTTAGTGATCAGAATAATTGCTACAAAAATCCAGATCTATGCAGTTAAAGACATTAAACAACAAATAATAAGCAAGAGTTTATCCATGCATCCAATGAACAAGACAATAATTTTTAAAGAATTTTTTGTATTATGACACATGGGAAGGGAACATAGAAAGATGTTACCAGTCCCCCTCAATGGGGTGGTTTCTTGTATATCCTCAGCACTTCAGATCTAATATCTATCTCCCTTGATGGTCCAGAAAACCCAGAAAAAAATGGAACTCAAAGGGAGCTCACAAGCAAAAAGTAGAAAATATGACAGTGATGGAGGATTAATGTTAGACCAAAAGTATAGATCCGGAGTGATCTTTAGGCAACAAAAGGTAGTGAATGAATGGAAAAACCCTTTTATTTATAACAAAATATTGAGTTAGTCTATATATTGGTGCATAATTAAAATATTATTAACCAAATCTAGATCCAACTTTTATGGAATATTTTATTATTTTTGTTGGAGGGAAAAAGAATTTGAATTTGGCCAAATCCCTTTATTTAGAAATAATAAATAAATAAATGATTTATTTATTATTTTAAGAATGTGGTTGAGTAATATTTAAATAAATAGTGATTTATTCAATTATTTATAAATGATTTAGTCAAATTTAACAAGGAATATTATTTAAATAATGTTTTAAATAATTATTCCTATAAAATAATAAGAGAAATAGTGTTTTATCTAATTAATTTTCCTATTTTGGGTTAAATATGACCAGACATATTAATTAAATAGTGGTTTAATTAATTATCCCTTGAGGAAATAAAACAAATAAGGATTTATTCAATTATTCCTCATGGGGTTTCCTGTTTAGACTAGAAACAACTTAATAAATTATGGATTATTAAGTTATTTTTCATAGTGAAAGAAATTTTACTATGGTAAAATTGGTCTTACATGGTGTACTTTGGTCCATCTAATAGTAACATGTTAGATGACCAAAAATTAGTGTAACATATTTCCCCCCAACATGCAAGCGTTTTGAGCTAATCGTATGACCGAAGTACGTTGTAAGAATTCAATCACTAGACACCGAAGGGGGAGTCAAAGAGAGATAAATATAAGTGTTACACTAAAAATGTCACCCTGACATTCTGTTGACTGTATGAGCTCATTGACACTCATACTTACCTCCTCTGTAAGTCTTACAACCTTTGTTCCTCATTCCAAGCCCTAAAACTGAAGGAAAAACCCTTAAAACTCAAAAAAGCCTTGGGAACGCAGGTAACATGAAGCCTGCATGCGTTTTTGGCTAGGGCACGCAGGTAATGTGAAGAGAAATTGCGTTCTAGAACGCATTTTTCTAGTGTAATGCCTGCGATACCCCTGTAAAGTCAAAAAAGCACGAAATTAAACTGAAAAAGTTGAATTTTGGTCAATTCTAGAAGGTTCTGGATGAGATTTTTTGGGGATGAGTACGCTTTAGTAAGGTGCATGTATCCCACACCTTAAGGAACTAATCCCTTGATGTGAGGAGCCTATCCCTTTGAAGGAGGGTTCTATCCCTTTAAAGGTGGAATCCTAACCTCCTCATCTGTTCTATAAAAGGAGGCATTGGGTAGCCTCAAAGGTTAAGTTTTTTGGAGAAGATTTTTGAGTTGAAGTGTTGTTTGAGATTTAGACTTCTTTCTGTTGAGCTTTTGAGAGGAAAGATCACATACCTTTTTTTTTGCTCCTGAAGGAAGAGTGCAAGACTTATCAAAGTAGAGGAGATTCCTGCTTCGGACCCCGGGAAGGCCTTTCGAACATCAAGGCAAAGGTTGTAAGGTTCTTCTGTATATTTCTAAGATTAATACAATCAAGTTCTGTTTTTCTCAATAAATTGTCGTTCGATTGTTTATTTCAATAAGTTGTCATTTGATCATTTATTTCATAGATTCCTTGATCACTATGATAGGTATGTTTTATGATTATTTGTTATACAGGTGCTATTGATATTTTCTTGTTTGTGATTGCAAATCAACAAAAGATGATACTTTCTTGTGACAAAAGAGCCCTTGTTGCGACGAAGGATTATTGATGCAACGGAAGCACTGCGACCGCAAATAAGCATTTGGATCTAAGGTAGGATCGACACCTTCATAGCATTTATTTGTAAAATGAATATACTTAGAGAAAGACAAATTTAGTTGTTCGTTTGTTGCTAGATTGTCTTCTGACACTAGGGAGATCGGTCTTGTCTGCAAGAACGATTTATCCGGCCAACAATAAGGTAGACTAAAGAACGAGAGGACAAGACCCTGAGGAGGCAAGACTTACAGGTGTGACAAGTCTCTTTTACAAGTGAGTACCTATTCTACATGAGGCGGGGGAAGCATACCTATGCCCGCTTAGATAAAAAAGTATAAAGAATAATGATGTGTCTAGCAAAAAAATGACTGAACTATATAGTACATGCTGGCATAATCATGGGCCAGATAAAAAAATAATAATGGATCCCACAAACATACTATGCCTAGGACAACAACCAAGACTTATACAATAATATACGAGTACATGAGATATAAGTACAACCAAAGAGGCCCTATAAAACAGAAAAGGGCTCTGAAAATCTGAATGATACATGAAAACTAAAAAGGTGCTGCAAGCGGCTGAGGCCAGAACCATCAAATCTATGTATCTGCATCTAAGGTTGTATTAGAGAGGTCATCCGGGCATGTGGGGAGCTACCTGAAGGGCCACTCCCTCATGAGGTCTGAAAAAACTCACACACACCTGGGAATCACTGGTACAATCTAATGCATCACTGAACCATCGAGTATACGGGTCTTGATCATGCCATGAGGAGCTGGAGCTGAGAAAAAATCAAGTTAAAGGGAAATAAATTGTCCCTTTTCCTGATCCAAGGCATTGAACAAGAGTGGAAGATGGAACCAAGGTACACTTCCCTCTAGACCTTTATTCTGGAATGAATAAGCTAATTTCGACAGAACGAGGTCTGCCATAGGTGAGGCAATAAGGGGTCCTAAATTAAGGAACGAGGGGTAATAGTAGAGCGATTGATAGACTGACACCAGGGATGATGGTGGAATGGGGGGAACTGAGTAGCGGGCTAACAACTTCCCTTGTTAGAGCATAAAGGGAATGGATGACCTGGGAGCTACTGAATCGACTCCGGAGGGGATAGTGGATAGTATGATTGAAGGCCACAACGTGCGACACGAGAGAGGAACAAAGCAATGAAGGATGGAGGACTATGGCAGGGTACAAAGGGACTCTGGAAAAACTCCATGGATGTGATGATGACACAACTCGGATTCTATAAACAAGGGAGACTCGATGATGCTACCACACAGAATAGGCCCAGTGGGGACCATAAAAACATGAGTACAAGATGGTTACTCATGAAAAGAATTGACACGAGCGTAGACAAGTATGAAGGCAAGGTGGTGCCCCGAGTACAAGTGTTGCAAGTGAAGAAATTCAATTTTGAGAAGCGGTGAAGTGACCCTTCTTGGAAAAAATGTGTCCAGGTGAAGTATCAAATCACCAAAAAAGAAATGATACCCATTTAAGAGCTCGGTGAGAGATTTCCAATGGTGTTGATGGTTTGTCAAACTGAGCTATGGTTTGCTCGCAGCCAGTGAAAGAAAAATCTGGGGTTTCTGTTTTAATAAGGCATTTCCCCTCCAATTCGATTCATTTGCAAGTGCAACTGTGGTGAATGTAGAGAGGATAAAAGTCCCTAAATCTTGTGGTGATCGTAGCAGAAAAACCAACCATTGGAATTAGGATTCGTCAGCTGCAGGTAAGAGGCCTAACCATACGCTTTTAATTCAGTGGATTAAAGTTTCAGATTAGGCATCTAGAACCCAAGAAAATGCCAAGTCACACTTTTTGGGGTCTGTTCTACGACCTGGGTAGTAGGTACTGGGCATAAAACTGTGACCTGTCCCAGGAAATGACCTGAAAAAGTGCGGCTTGTCAGAGAAAGTAGGTTTTAGTGTTGTTTTTAGCTGAGAGTTAGGATTTTTATGGTTGAGGGGCATAGGTGCCCCCAAGAATGTTATGGTCATGCCAAATGTATTTATAAGAGTGGAATCTAAACACATTTTTATGATGTGGTTTGCCATTTTTTTATGTTATGGTTATCTTCCGAGGGAAGAATGGATAGATGCAGTTCGAGAAAGGGAATGGAGGATTACTAATCTCTTTCGGTAATGCATATATGAAGCAAATGGACTAAATTTTTGTGTTCGCATACATGGTGTCACTATCCCAAAGAGAGGATTTGGATATAAAGCACTGGTGCTCACCTATAAAACACACAGGTTTGTCAACAACATTGTCTAAGGGACTGGGTTGTTGATGTAAGATGAAGGAATGATGAAATGGATCATCCCTAGAGTGATCTAAAGTGATATGGAACTCTAGAGTTTCTTCTAAATGGGGTAGAATAATGGAACTAGAGTTGACACTAATAGATGCACTAGGAGAGTTGTGGAGAATTGCTTCTCATGGACTCTCAAATATGGGTGCTCCTTACCCAAACATTGGGTGTTAATGTAATGGCCACAAGGTGTATGTGGTTCGAATGCATGGATTCGATGTAAGGGGGGATAGATAAAGTCAGGGGCGGTAAATGCTTCCATAATGTCGTCATCGTAATAGTAGATGGGGTGACTAGTGGAAGAAAGACTACCCGACGAAAAAAAGATACCTGACTCATCATCATGAGAAATGAGGTTCACATGCGCATCATCATGGGGGGTGACTGAAAAAAAATTAGATGAAGGATCCATTGAACACTGAAGGGAGGTCAGAAGAAATAGAAGGGGATGCCCCAGAGGGGTCTTCCACCATGGATCTCATAGATGATGACAGGTAGAGGATAGTGGCCAAAGGCATCGTCATCTCAACATCAAGAGGGTGGATGTTAATGGGAGTGAATGTGTCCTCTGGTTTTTCCAAAGACAAAATCACAAATAAGGGAGAGGTGGACTCATTACACTTGGCCTCGAATTGGTGAACCGCTTCCAAAGAGGTGTGGTAGTCTTCGAGGCGAGGAAGGAGGTGAGGATAGTGGCCATGGAAATCACACAAAGCACAAGGATGATTTGTGTGAAAAGACTTGAATTTCAAGGCTGAATCAAGTAAAGTGGCATGGAACTCTGGGATATCAAACTCAGGAAATGCTTCATTGGCCATGGGCTTGAGATGAGGCAATTCAGGACAATTATGGGTAGCATGACTGACGACATCACAAAAAGGGGGGGGTACTCTTTGGAGGCTAAGGAGGAGTAGGGGTTTTCTGGGTAGCCTTGTCTTTAGGTGCCTTTTTACGGGCTTTCCCCCCCTCATCTGAAGCTTTTGCAACAGGAGTAGGCTCATGTTGAGGTGGATAGGTCAAAGAATCAAAGGGAGGGGTCATGGCAACCAGTTGGACTAAGGTCAAAGTTGTATAAGGTTTGGGCTGACCAGGCAGGATAGTGGCTGGGGGATCAATGTACCAGACTGGGATCCCCAAGGTCATGTTAGGAAGAGACAAGGTAGCCATAATAGGTACCTAAAATACTCCGGGAGGGGGAGCAAGAAACGGTATTTGACCGGAGGGGTAATGGCTGGGCGGGATAACTCCGAGATGGTTAAGGCCAGGGGGAACCATTCAAGGAGGGTATATAGGGTCATGGACACCAGCTGTAGAATAGGGGCCTATAGGAGGGGGTCCTTAAAGCTAAGTTGAAGTACTAGGAGTAGGTTACGGAGGGTGAGGCTGTTGTCTAGTCAAACCAGTCCGTTTGAGGTCAGACCAAGACTATTGCATCATGCAAACATTCGACGAGCTAGGGTAAGATATAGGAGGAGGGATACGAGGGAATGAGCCAAGAAAAGAGGAATATTTATAGACTCCGAGTGAGACATTGGTCAGAGGTTTGACTGCTTGTTTATTGGCCACTGAAGAGATAATGGAATCGGGAGAGGTCTAAGACTTCAGTTTGTAATATGTCAACTGATCGATGGTGACGATCATTCCATTGTGAGGAAAGAACATCTTATGGTGAACCGCAGATGGGACAATAGGCATCGCATAAGTGTATCTACGACCCAATAGAATGTTGTAGTCTAAGGGGGCACCAATGACTTCAACTTCAACACAAACATTCTTGCACGCAAGAGTAATAGGAAAATTGCGGAACATGCCAAGGGGTTGGGAAGAGTGGCCATCCCATAAACGGAGGGTGATAGTGTAAGGGGCTAACTCAGGAGATCCGAGTTGCTTCCAAACCGAAGCGGACATCACACAGGTGGATGCCCCCTCTTTAATGATACAACGGGAGACATTGGCATTCCGGATCTTTACAGGGATTTGGAAGGTGAAAAAAGTAGGAAGGGGGGATTCTCTGACTTGTCAATGTCAAAGACAGAAAAATGATCATCTAAAGGATCCACAATGCCAATAGAAGTTAGTAAAGATTTTTTTTGTGAAGGGCATGACTGGTGGACTTCCATCGTTAACATGGCGGCAGGGGATTGCGCCAAGTCATATACTATGCTTTAGGATTGGGAAGCTTTACCAGAAGCAACGTTTTGACATAATGGTCCCTTGGGGATCTTGGTATGAACCTCTGCCTTAGGCTGAGGCATCTCTAAAGAACGATTGGGTGTCGAAATAGGCTCTATGGAACCAGAAGACAGGGGCTCGGTAGCAAACTTAGTGGGGGTATGGGTGTACTGACGAGATTGAGTCTAAAGGTTGAGGTCAATGGTATTGGGTTGGTCAAAGTTCATCACGAGGATTTGGAAATCAGATGTACCAAATGGAGGAGTTTGAGTGGCTGCCTTACTTTCAGGGGGTTTAGAAGCCACATATCCTTGTTGGGGGAAAGGATTGGTAAACACGACTAGTTGGATAGGGGCAGCATTGGGAGGAACCGAAGGGGAGGCTTGTTGTCCTCAGGATGTTTCTTGAGCTTCCCACATTTGATGAATTTGAGGTAAAAGAGGATAATGATGGGTATAGTGGCCATAGACACCACAACAAGAACAAGGCTTATTCATCCAAATAGTCCTGTCCTACTTGGGCTAAGTGCCCTGTTGTTGGGTTGCAGTGTCAGATGTATTCCCTTGGGGATTTTTTCCTAGATTACAATGGTCATATTAGTTTTGGTTGCATTTCCTCTTCTTTTTGGAAGTAGGAGGATTAGTCGCACTCTGATGTGTATACACCTGCCCCTTGGGGGGGGGTGGTTGCTGTTGCAGAGCTTGAGAAGGAAAGGGAAGATGAGGTGCTAATGCTGGAAGAGTTGGAGCACCAAGCTGTGGATATGGATAATAAGGAGGTTGGGAAACATTGGGGTAAACAGGTTAAGGAAAATAAGGAGGCATGACGTATCCTAGATACATGATGCCGAGAGGGGGGAAAGTGCTGGAGGAGCTGGCCCCTCCCTAAGGGAAACCATAACCCATGGGAGGATGAGTGTACGGATGTGAAAGGGCTCCAAAGATACCATTGGTAGCATGGGATGCCCCCTGTGCATTGGCACCACTGAGTCTAGGGAGATCAGGTAAGAAGGTATAAACATAACCAGATTGTGCGTAGATCGCGTCATATTTCAAGGAAATCTGGAGGGCAGCTTCCTCGGTCTGACAGAAGTGAGATGTGACATCTTTTTCAATAGCAAGAAAAAGGGATCTGAGAAACTAGTCCATGTAGACACGGTCTTCGAAGGTATGGGCTTGACATAGGCTCTTTCTTCTCCGCCATTATTGAACATGGTCAGATAGGTGGGTTGTAGAATTTTGACAAAAAGAGGTCAAGAGTTCAGTACCAGTGTCATAGTGAAGGGGAAGTTGGAAATAAGACAGAAAATCCTTGGAAAGGGTCGCAAAATTAGTATGAAAGGAGGAGGCATGGTCGACATACCACTTGGAAGCTTCTCCAGTAAGCGAACGCTGGAATAACCGAAGATGGATAGAGTCATCGGTGATGGAGTTAGACAAACACCTCATGTGGAAAGAACGAACATGGTTGGTAGGATCCTCTCTAGAAATTCCTTCAAACTTGGGGATTTCTGAAGGGAGCTTGGTTGGCATAGCAGGCCAACCAAGATCATGGTGTATGGGGTCATTTATCAACTAGCTAAAATCAGGAAGGCTTAGCCTCGTCATATAAGGAAGCAAGGGAAAAGTCTGGATAGTTCCTGTTGTGGCACCGCTAGTAGAATTCTCAGCATTAGGGTCAGGGTTGCCACTAGCAGTAGGTCCTGAACCAAACATAATGAAGGTGAAAGGTGGAGGAGAACCAGGGATAGAACCAAAAAGGGAACCCGATGAACCAGAAGCAGAGTTAGAATGGGGACTCAGTGGAGGATGAACACGAACCCTATGCAGTGGGGTAAGTATTCCTAATGGAAACTGAGGATGAAGGCCTTGGAGTCTCTGGGATAAATGCCTTGGGGGCGCAATGATGGTAAAGAGACATGGAACACAAAAAGGAAGAGAGGTAAATAAGGGCAGGGAGGAGCAGGATCAATTGATTACAATGTCAAAACAAGGGCAAGGAGGTACAGGATAAATTGACATTAGGGGAATTTTGAGGTCTAAAATGGGCCTCCTAAGAAAAATGTACAAAAAAAATAAATTTATAAGAACCAATAGGATTCAAGATGATGATGTCAACCATGGGGGATGATTCACCATTTTTTAAATAAAAGGTTAAAAATATTAAAAAATAATAAAGTAATAAAACTACTTTTTCAACTCCTATTTTCAACTTATCTCCCAAATTTTTTACTCAAATTTTGAGTAGGAGTATTTGTTTGATGAAAAATTTAATTCCTCATCTAAGGAGTACCCATGTTGCATACTTTGGATGGACCCTGCTACACGAAAAATGAGAAATACATAAAAAAAACGTGATTACAATCACATTTCTCATGTATTTCTCATTTTTCGTGTAGCAGGACCCATCGAAAGTATCCAACATCGGTACTCCTTGGATGAGGAATTAAATTTTGCATCCAATGAATACTCCCACTTGAAATTTGAGTAAAAAATTTCGGAGATAAGTTGAAAAGTAGTTTTTTCTTTTTTCCCTCTAAAATCTGATGATGTCATCAAATCTTATTTTATTATTTCCACTATTATTTTATAATTTCCTTAGGAGGCCCATTTTAGACCTCAAAATTCCCCTAATGTTACAATGTTTTATTCTTGGCCTCGCGGTGTGTTGTGTTACCCCCCATTTTTCTTTATAAATAGGGACCCTTTAGAAATAAATAGGAAATTCTTTTTATAATTTCTGAAATAAAAAACTTAGAAAATAAATATTTTCTATTTTTTCCTTGTTCTTTTAAATTGCACCGCACATCACATATCTTAATAAATTACAAAAAAACCCATAAAACATAAAATATGTGAATTGCAATATGCGCTCTGTTAGTCATCAATAAATTTTGCTGATATCAAAAGGATGACTAAGTTGTAAAGCCTAGATTTCTAGAAACAATACTTGAGAAGCCTTATGAGTTCTAGGGATCTCACTGCCTTCATCATCCTAAACCTGACTATTCTACTAAATTTGCATATCTTTTCCTTCTTAAAACTACCCTGCTGCTCCAAGAAAACTCCATTTTCTAGGCCTGATTTGCCTCATTTCATCACCGCACTTACAACCTCATTCATCCTCTTTTTCCCCTCTCAAGAACCCTCAAAAATCCCCCTCACGGACCAATTTCTTCTAAAAAACCCTTAAACAAATGTAAACACCCTTTTTACATTGTTTAAAACTAACTACTAAGCCTATCAGACCCTTAATTTTTTATAAAAACTTTGTTTTTATGCTAAAGGCACCCTTCGCACAAAGTGGGCCCTTAAGCCCCTTTCAACCTAAAAGCCTCATCACCTTACCCTCATAAGACCGTTCCCTCTGCCTATTTCTAAGCCCCTTCCCTGGTTTTATTTTACACCTCCGCCCCATTTATTTTTACCCCCGCATACCTTATCAAAAACCCACCCAAAACCTTTGAAAAATTAAGAGCAGGCCCCCTCTACTTCACCCTGCCTCTTCATTTTCTCCCGGATCATATCGACCATTGATCTTGAGCCCTGAGCCCTAATCCAATGTCCATCACTTCCCCACCCTTCATCTAGCACCAGTGCAATTCTGCGCTACCCGACAGTTCTGCTCATGTCATTACTCTGGCCCTGCTCTCCATTTGACCCTTCGTCCAATGAAATCCCAACACTTGTCCTGGATCCAGTCCATAAAATTGAGCGCCGGTCCCTCCACCCTTCCACACCATCGATCTCATCCCTTGAGATATAACAGTCCAGACCCAATATCGTGCGGAAATCAGTGCCGATCTTTAACGATCCTGACCCACGCAAAATGGGCAGTTTCACCCTGCTACATGGCAGTCGGTTAGTGGAATCGCGCAGCCCTGACCCAATACCATTTATCGTTGTTCACCTATGTGATAAACCACCATTGTTTTTCCAAAACCATTTTCTCCCCCTCGTGCCAAAATTCAAATTCCTTCTCCTCTTTTCCATGTTCCACCTCTGGAACCCTCCTCTCTACACTCCCTCCTTCTCTGCAAATCACCCCCCGACGCCTCAGAACCCCAAAAATATAATTTTACCCCTCTAGTGGGTTTTTAAAGCTAAACGTGTGTTCGTGTTTTGCAGGTTTTAATGGCGGTGATGCTGACAGAGGCATTACAATGATAAAAATATCCTCTAGATAATGATCCAAGAGGTGAATTTGCATTAAAAGGCTAGGAGGGTTGCATAAAGTTTTAACCTCAATGAATCATGATCATCGATGGGTTACTCAACCCTCCAGTGCCATGAAGAAACCCTCCCTGTGCACAAAAGGCAATTGTAGTCAAAGGAGCAGTGAAAGAAAACAAAGAACATAAGGCTTAAAGGGCTAATTACAGATCAAAGGATAAAACAAAGGATTAGCCCTTAAAGACAATGATTAAAGATAAAAGGCCAAAGTTTAAAGGTATAGGATAAATAAACAAAACAGTCATAAGCAAGAATAAAGGATAAAGGCAGTAAGACAGATTATCAAAGCAAAATCAAGGTTCAAAGGCCTAATTACTCAGTTTTATGATTAAAAAAAAGACAAATAACCCGAAGTCACCCTCGCATAACTCAACAAGTAAGCAGTTACTCCTCCAAAAGATCAAATTGCCACCTACAGCATGATTTCCTTTCATAAAGGCAATTGGTAGTTATTTCATATTCAGAAAATATTTTTTATCTGTCAAGGAAGTTATTGTAATAGTTAAGAATAGGCCTTAAATTCAAACTCTACACCTATTTTCCCCTAGAAGTTAAGACATAGTTATTGAAACAGAGAAGTATCTATAGATATTCCTGCCTTAGGCCTTGCATGGTTTTCAAGGTTAGGAATGCACTTACTCTGTAATAAATGATACTCAAACCCTATCTTAAACTCACCTCCTCATTTGCAGCATAAATACCGCATCTGAACTCATTTTATTGTTGGCATTTGATGACTCTTTGAATAAATACATAGTCTTTTGGAAGTTGAAGTAAAATTGATGTTTTGGATCTTGTGGATGCCCTGATTTGTTTGTTGATGGAGGAGGCTAGATCACTGGATCATTGAGCTTGGATGTTGGTGAAGTGCTTCTATATGTTATTTTTATTTCCTGTTTTCATTCTGTTTCCATATTTCTTTATTACAATAGAGTAAAAGTTTTAGGCTAAGAAATGTCTTTTGAAAGCACTTTAGTTCTATTTACTCTTCACTGCCTTGATGTTTTCTTCTGCAAGGTCTGATTGGAGGATTCTTAATTGCCTTCCAGTTCCATCTAGCTTGTTATTTTAGAAATGATTCAATAGAGTATAACCAAGGAGTCTCCCTTTTGGTAAGTCCATGTTCCTTTGAGTACGACTTGAGAGGTTGTTTTGAGGAAAGATCTCAATAGAGTGAAACTAGGAAATTAAGTGGTGAGTCCATGCTCCTTTGAGTACAACTTGAGATATTGTTTTTAAAGATCTTTTCTAAGTATGCTTAGTAGAGTCTAAACCAGGGAAGTCTATGGTGCGCCCTGTCCTCTGGACTACCTCAAAAGGTTGCTTTAAAGATTCCTAAAGAGTTTGTCAAAAGCAGATTAGATTATTTCTGTTTGATCTTAGGCTTCTCTTACTGTTTATCTTATATGTTTTCTTATCTGAAAGTAGTCTTCTGATTGCTGGATTTTTTTCTGAAAGGTTTTCTTATTAAAAGTTTGTCCAAAGAAATCTATGGTTTGACCTGTCCTTTGGCTTGCTTCAAAATAGATGCCTTGAAAGATTTTTCTTGTTTAAAGTACATGATAAAGAATTCTTAATTGCTATTTGTCATAATTTTCATTCTCATCATTAATGTTCACCTCATTTTCCTAAACTTTGAAGATTCATTGGCCAAGTTATATTTTCCCTATGATACTCCCCGATCCATTAACGAACCTATCATGACTTTCATTTGACTCCATTGCCCAATGACTTAGATATTTCCTCATTCTATCTATGCTCTTTGATCATCATACCCAACCAACACAAACAACAAACCTTATACTTAATAACTAGTCTAAAATCAACCCTTAAAAGCAAAAAATCACACATCTTTGCAAACAACCTAAGAGATCCCTCTCTAAGTCTAGGAAGGCTAGGTCCTAGAACTCTAAAGACTGGTTTCATGTTGCCTTGTCATTTGGCTTGCCAATTTTCAAAATCACAGGACCCCAACATTCTGGCAATCACGGTGGGACCTGAGTGTATGATGGCCTAAAAACTCTTATAGACTCATTTTTACCTTCAAAAACCTTAAAGAAAATCAAGCTATTAGCCATAGAGTAGACTCTGTTTGTTTCACCATCTTAGCTACATGATGATTTAGGTATAGAACACTCTTAAAAACCATATAACAACACAAAAACTCAGAAAACCCAAAAATATCTCTAGATTGGATTTTATTATTCATTGGTGGTGGACCATAACACATTTTACCTTCAGAAAATATAAAAATTTCCACTTGGCAACTCCACTAGTATTCTTAGATTTCCTTAGGATTGTATCAAATCAATCCTAAAGGAGTTTAGAAGCCTAGTCCCATATTCTAGGAAGAAACTAAAAACTAAGAGAGGTTAAACTTTTGAAAACAGTCCTTATACTTTCAAACCTCTCTTAAATTTTGAACTTGAAATATGGCTTCACATAGGATCAATAACAAATCTCATCCAGACCAAAATCCTCCTACAATAGTTGATGATATAGAAAAGATTTTGTGGAAAACTTCTAGATCTGGAAATTTAACTACTATTAGGAGTATCCAAAGAACAAGATCTGTCCCTGAAAATCACACAGTCTTGAAAGATCCTCACTTTGACTTGTCTCATACAAAGAAACTATTCATAACCAAGTCACACAGTGATATGCACCAAGTTGGCCTTGAGCCCACATATTTGTAGCAGTGCCCTAGTAGAGAAGCCATCCCTTCCACTCCACCTTATTTTTAGCTTCTCCATCACTTTAGCTCCTTCCATAACAAATCTGCTCAAAATCAGTTTGCTGGTCCAAACACTTCCAACACACCCATACATACTTCCACTGTTCAAAACACTCTATTTCATCCCACTTTCCCTTTCACAAATCCACCTCTTGTAAATCCCCCATTTTCTCCTACCATGGCAGCATGGCATGCCCCATTAGTGTTACCACAACCCTTAGTTCCTTTACCAAATGATTATCAATCCAAAATTCCCCATTTTACTAGAGCTGAATCTACTGTTGCCCAATAACATGTATATAAAATGGATGATGCTTTTGATTACATGGAAATAGAATAAGAGACCATTAAGATGAGAATATTTACCCAAAGTTTAGGAGGAGAATCCAAAAAATGGTTTAAAAGCGTAACTCCTAATAGCATAAATTATCTCCCTTCTTTATACCAAACATTCATAAACAAATGGGAAATAAAAAAGAACCCTCTCCAAATCATTTCAGAGTATAGAAATGTCAAAAGAAACACTGGGGAAAGTTTCCAAGATTATTGCACTAGATTCAATAGTGTTTACAATGCATTTCCCCCAAACATGAAACCTCCACTAGGCTTAGCCTTAGCTAAATTTCCTGAAGGCTTTGATCCATACATGGCCTACCAGCTAAGAGAAAGAGACCCCTTGACCTTAGAAGATATGAAAATGGGAGCCATAAATGTAGAGGCAAATCTGATTGAGAAAAGAGCTAGGTTGAAATCAAAGAAAAGAGTCACATACAAAGATGAAACAATGGCATCAACCTCATCATATGATACCAAGATTGACAACTTAGTAAGGGTAATGGAAATAATGCTCGAGAAAATAAACTTAAATGATAGAGTGCCTCCAAGAGAAAACCAAATCAATTCCCAAAACAGAAATAGAAATCCAAAATTCAGAAGAGACCCTATTCAAGATATACAAAGAGATAATGATAAAAAAATTAGGCCTCCCTTTCAACAAAACTATGTAGATTAGGAAGAAGAAAGGGAAACTGAAAGGTTGGAAGAAAGTCATGTAAATCTGATAGGATCTAACAATGAGACAGATGTTTTCCTCACTGAAGAAGAACAAGGATTCTTCTCCTTAGAACAAATTGAAAACCATCATGAGGATTATGAAGATTACCAGTTGGGATTTGAAAATGCAATAATGGGGGTACACAGACAATATGATCTTAGAAGTAAAAGGAACCCAGACAATTCCAATGACAAAAACACTAATACAACTGTTAGGAAAACTACAGAAAATATTCCTAAAAAGACAGCAAACAGTAATAACACTCTGACTAAGAAGACTGACTCAAACATAGACAAAACAAATCAGTAAAGTGTTGACACAAGCTGCCCTAATACTTCTGCTAGTGTCCCTGAGAAATCTATCCTAAATAACAGTCCCAATAAAACTCAACAAATCAAAATTGCTGAAAAGACTATGATTGACAAAAAAAATGTAAATATGTCAAAATCATTAGTCCCTTTCATCCTTGAAGGAGAAATTTCCAAGATCAAAATTAGCATACCTTTGGCTGAACTAGTGACTCATGATGTATATAAAAATCAAGTTTTGAAAGCTTTGAATATAGGAAATGAAACTGACACTTTGAACTTGACAAATGATTAACTAGAATTTTTGTTTTGTCCTAAAGTAGAAGGAAAATACCAAGAAGGGACCATTCCTCCATTTTATGTCAGCTTAAATATTCATGATTATATCTTACACAATGCCATTCTAGACTCCAGTGCCTCTCACAATCTTATGCCAAAAGAGGTAATGGAGAGATTAGGCCTAGAAATTACCAAACCTTACAAGGACCTGTATTCCTTTGATTCAAGCAGAGTTAAATGTTTAGGTCTGATCAAGGATTTATGTGTCAATCTGGCACAAATTCCTGCTAAGGGTCTAGTTATGGACATAGTGGTTGCTGACATCCCCCCTAAGTACGACATGATTTTATCTATATCACGGGGAGCCAAACTTCGGGGAAGCCTTCAAATGGACATGTCTTATGCTACCATTCTAGTCTTTAATCAAACTATAATATTATATAGAGAATCTCATATGAAATTTATGGTGAGCAACATAGATAGGCCAAACAACAATCCTGTTTACTCTATTCATTCAAATTCAGACTCCTTTATCTTATAAAATGAAGATGAAATCAACCAACAAGAAAAGGAAAATAAGATGGAGTTAAGTACACCTAAACAGTCAAATCTGTCCCTAAAAGAAAGATCTGACAACATTAAAATTAGCAGCCCTAAACAACAAAATGATAATGAACATGAGGCAGAAACACTATGGGAAATAAGCTTTGATGGCTCTTGCACCAAAGCAGGTTCTGGAGCAGGTGTATGGATACACAATACAAACAAAGGACATTATTATAAACTTGATTTTCCATGCACCAATAACATTGCAGAATATGAAGTCCTCCTCCTTGGCCTACATTTGCTCAAACATTTAGGAGCCAAGAAAATATCAATCCAAAGAGATTCATAGCTGATTATTAAGCAAATAAAAGGGGAATATTCAACCAAAAACCCAAGATTAAGAGAATATAGGAATGCTGCCCTAGAGCTCTTAAAAACCTTTGAAAGATATGAACTCACCTTCATCTCTAAAGCTCAAAAACACCTTGCAAATGAAATTTCCTTTGCTGCCAGCAATTGCCAAATACCCCAGATAAATGAACAATTCAATGTCAAAGTGAAAAATAGGCCTACAGTCACTGACAATGAGAACTATTGGCAAGTGTTCGAGGGTGACAAACATATTTATGGTTTTTTGCAATCAAGAAATGATTTTACTAAACCAACACCTAACTCAAGCCATGAAAAAGATTGTTTTAATGAAGATCAATCCCATGAAAGAGAGTTGTCCTCTACTGCTGATATAAACCAATTTGAAAATATTCATACAACAGAATTACTAAAAAAACAGACCATAGGGACCTTGAAGTTTTACAATGTAAAAATGATTCAATACCAAGGGGCCTTACACCATTAGAGGAGATTTTTGACTTCAATGATGTAGCTAAAAAACCAAAGATGGAGCCTACAGAAACTAATGTAGGTAGCATAAATGAACCCAAAATGATTAAATTATCTAGCACTCTCCCTACTCATATCAAACAAGAATATATTAAACTTTTCAAGGAGTTTGGAGATGTGTTTGCATGAGGGTACAAAGATCTGAAATCATATGATACCAGCATTATTCAACACAAAATTCATCTTAAGGAAAATCAGAAACATTTCAAACAAAAACTAAGAAGGATAAACCCTATTTTATTACCTTTAGTTGAGAAAGAGGTCAAAAATATATATGATGTTGGGATCATAGTTCCCCTTAGATACTCACTGTGGGTTTCCAACCTTGTGTATGTTAGGAAGAATACCAGGGAAATTAGGTTTTGCATTGATTTTAGAAATCTGAATAAAGCCTCCCTGAAAGATAATTATCCCTTGCCTAAAATGGACCACGTACTTCAAAAGGTGGTTGGATCTAAGAGAATATCATTGTTGTATGGTTTTTCAGGCTACAAGCAAGTGCTAGTACTCCCAAGTTATCAACACAAAACTGCTTTCACTACACCTTGCAGTACATTCTTGTATGTTAAAATTCCAATTGGTTTGATGACTGCAGGAGCCACATTCCAAAGGGCCATGGACATAGGCTATTTCATAATCATTTCCTTGATGACATCATTTTTTTCTCCAAAACTGATAAATAACATTTGAGAAATTTGAGAATTTTTTTTGAGAAATATAGAAAATATGGCTTATCTTTGAATCCCAAAAAGACACTCTTTGGTCTCCAAGAAGGGAAACTTCTTGGCCATATAATTTCTGAAGAGGGAATCAAAGTATACCCTAAAAGGATTGAAGGCATATTGAAAATAAGTCATCTTAGAAACCTCAAGGAATTGCAATATTTCATAGGGAAGATCAATTTTTTGAGAAGGTTCATCCCCAACCTTGCTGAAATTTTAAAGAATATCACAAACATGCTTAGAAAGGAAACATGGGTTAAATGGACCTTAGATTCCAAACCGTCATTTGAACTGGTTAAACAATCTCTCACTCAAACACTAGTTCATATCAGTCTTGATTTCACCAAATATTTCTACATTTTCTCATTTGCCTCTAAACACACCATTGTTGCAATCTTATTGCAGAAGAATGATACAGAGCAAGAACAACCAATATCCTTCTTTAGTAGAGACTTAAGAGATTCTCCACTCAAATATAATACCATGGAGAAGCAGGCCTTAGCCTTGATAAAAACACTGAAATATTTCTGAGTATACATTTTACACTCTCATATCATTTCTTTTGTCCCACATACTGTTGTCAAGGACATTCTAAATCAAGACCCTGATGGTAAAAGGGGAAAATGGATTGCAATTATCTTAGAATATGATTTAGAAATTAGGTCTACCAAGCTGACTAAAGGACAAGGATTAGAAAAAATCATGGCAGAATCAAATTTCCAGGCATTACATATGAATATGGTTGATGTTTTAGAAGAAACAGAGGAATTCACAGCTCCATACATTGAAGAAATCTTTTTGAATTCACCTTGGTATGCTGATATTATTTATGTGCTTCTCTATCTTAATACTCCTCCTTCTCTATCAAAGACTAAAGCTAGATTCTTAAAACAGAAAGCTTTAAATTACTGCATTTTAGATGGAGTGTTATATTGCAAAAATTTTATCATATTTCTTAAATGTTTTCTTAAGAATGATGCAGGAAAAAGCATGCATGAGCTGCATGAGGGAGAATGTGGAGGCCATCTTTACTAGAAGACCACAACAAACAAGATTCTTAGAGCTGGCTACTATTGGCCCACCCTTTTCCCAGATACTCAAAAACTAGTCATGACTTGCCATAAGTGTCAAATTTTTGATGGCAAGAGGAAACTCTTACCTTTACCTTTGCATCCCATCATTATTGAGGCTTCCTTCTAGCAATGGGGTTTAGAATTTATTGGAGAAATTCACCCAACCTCATCTGCCCAACATAAGTGGATCCTTACTAGCACTGATTATTTTACCAAATGGATAGAAGCCATCCCTTCTAGGAATGCTACTGACTCTGTCATTATCAAGTTCCTTGAAACCAACATACTATCTAGATTTGGTTGTCCTAGAAAAATCATTATAGATAATGTTGCTGCCTTCAAATATAAAAGAATGATTGACTTCTGCTGTAAATTCCATATCACTTTAGGGAATTCCACAGCTTACTACCCCCAAGGAAATGGCCTAGCCGAATCATCCAATAAAAGTCTAATAAAAATTATCAAGAGATTGCTAGATCAGAATCAGAAATCATGACATAGTAAGCTAGTTCATGCATTATGGGCTGATAGGCTAACCACCAAGAAATCAATAAACATGTCACCCTATTAGGTGGTATATGGCATAGATGCAGTCTTCCCTACATCTTTGGGAGTTCCAGTCATGAAACTTCTCCAAGAAGTACAAACAGAAGAAAATGACATGAAAATAAGGCTAAATCAAACCATCCATTTAGAGTATTCAAGAGAGGAAGTATACAAAAGGACACCAGCAGTTCAAGAAAACATCAAGAAGATCTTTGACAAAAGGACCAAAGCTAATAAATTCCAAGTTGGAGATATAGTCTTGAAATGGGATTATAGGAGGGAAGACAAAGGTAAACATGGTAAATTTGAGAATTTGTGGAAAGGGCTTTACTTCATTCATTCAATTAGGGGTCATAATGCTTTCTTCTTACAAGGGCTGAATGGAGAAGAATTATTTGGAGGTCCTGTCAATGGCAGGATGCTCAAACTTTATTTCTGTCAAGAGTCCTAGATTCAGATTTTTCACTCATTATACATAACATAACATTAGAAAAACTGAAGAAAATACAAAAACAATAAAAGAAAGAGAAAAGAGGGAAAATTCAAAAGAGGTACAGCCCCATACCCAAAAAAATATACTGCTAAAAGTGTGCAAGTCAAAATGTCACTGCTGATTCAAAATGATATCTTGTTCAATCATATAGCCTAATCATGACTGAACGTGCTTTAAATTTATGTTGATAAGTTAGTAGAAGCAATGATTGTCAATATTATTTCAGACTTGACTTATCAAAGGGATAGATTAAGAGAATATAAATATGCTGGTTCCACATGCTTAAAACATAACCAAAGAGATAGATAAGGATGCCCCACAAAAAGCAGATCACAGCCTTATTTTTCTAATTTACTTTTTCTGCAAAATAATGTTTATGTGCAGCTTGTTCCAAATGCCACAACCATGGTTAATCAGACTGTCTAATCCTGATTTGAATCATGCTTTAAATTTCATGTCAATAGTAAGAGAATCAAGACTGCCAAACGGTTCAATCTTGGCAGTCAAGTAGTTTAGGTAGAAAATAAAAAGAGTTCAACAATTTAATCTGAACTCTTGGAAGAAATAAGGATAGGAATAGATAGTTTATTTCTATTTTCAATAATAAAAATGTCAAGAGTTTCCAATCCAAATGCACTCAAAGAAGAAAAAATGTTAGGACAAATAGGATTGGGTAGGTAGAAATGTTGATTGAAAGAACTCATATATTGCAGATTGTCAAGATTATCACTTCAAGGGAACTATCAGTAAGTGAAAAAGATGGGAAATCTGTCCAACGAAAAGGACACTAGTTTGCTGAAACTTAGAGATTTGATAAACTGAAGGTTCTGGACACCTTAAAAGAAATATGCCCTCCCCAAGTGGAGCCACTATTAGTCATCAATAAATTTTGTTGATATCAAAAGGATGACTAAGTTGTAAAGCCTAGATTTCTAGAAACAATACTTGAGAAGCCTTGTGAGTTCTAGAAATCTCACTACCTTCATCATCCTAAACCTAACTGTTCTACTAAATTTTCCTATCTTTGCCTTCTCAAAACTACCCTGCTGCTCCAAAAAAACTCCATTTTATAGGCATGATTTTCCTCATTTCATCACCTCACTTACACCCTCATTCATCCTCTTTTTCCCCTCTCAAGAACCCTCAAAAATCCCCCTCCCACATCATTTTCTTCTAAGAAACCCTTAAACAAATGTAAAAACCCTTTTCACATTGTTTAAAACTAACTACTAAGCCTATCAGACCCTTTGATTTTTCATAAAAACTTTGTTTTTATGCTAAATGCACCCTTTGCACAAAGCAGACCCTTAAGCCCCTTTCAGCCTAAAATCTTCAGCCCCTTACCCTCATAAGACCGTTCCCTATGCCTATTGCTAAGCCCCTTTCCTATTTTATTTTACACCTCTGCCTCGTTTATTTTTACCCCCCCATACCTTATAAAAAACCCACCCAAAACCTTTGAAAAATTAAGAGAAGGCCCCATCTACTTCACCCCGCCTCTTTGTTTTCTCCTGGATCATCTCGACCATTAATCCTGAGCCCTGGGCCTTGTTCCGACATCCATCACTTCCCTGCCCTTCATCTAGCACCAACACAATTCTACGCTACCCGACATATCTGCTCACGTCATTAATCTCGGGCCCCTCTCTCCATTTGACCCTTCATCCAATGAAATCCTGACACATGTCCTGGGCTCCACTCCATAAACTTGTGCACCAGTCCCTCCACCTTTCCACGCCATCAATCTCACCCCTTGAGATCTGATAGTCCAGACCCAATATCGCGCAGAAATTAGTGTTGATCTTTAATGGTCCTGACCCATGCGAAATGGGCATTTTCGCCTTACCATGTGGCAGTCGATTAGTGGAATCGCGTATCCTCGGCCCAATACCACTTATCGTTGTTCACCTATGTGATAAACCACCATCTTTTTTCCAAAACCATTTTCTCCCCCTTGCGCCAAAATTAAAATTCCTTCGCCTCTCCACTATGTCCCACCTCTGGAGCGCTCCTCTCTGCACTCCCTCCTTCTCTGCAAATCACCCCCTGACACCTCAAAACCCAAAAAATGCAGTTTTACCCCTCCTACAGGTTTTTTAAGCTAAATGTGTGTTCATGTTTTGCAGGTTTTAATGGCCATGATGCCCACAGAGGCATTACAATGATCAAAATATCCTCTGGATGACGATCCAAGAGGTGAATTTCCATTAAAAGGCCAGAAGGGTTTCATAAAGGTTTAACCTCGATGAATCATGATCATCTATGGGCTACACAACCCTTGAGTGCCATGAATAAAACCTCCCTGCACGCAAAAGACAATTGCAATCAAAGGAGAAATGAAAGAAAACAAAGAACATAAGGCTTAAAGGGCTAATTACAGATCAAAGGATAAAATAGAGGATTAGCCCTTAAAGACAGTGATTAAAGATGAAAGGCCAAATTTTAAAGACAGAGGATAAATAAACAAAACAATCATAAGCAAGAATAAAGGATAAAGGCAGTAAGACAGATTATCAAAGAAAAATCAAGGTTCAAAGGCTTAATTACTGAGTTTTATGACTAAAAAAAAGATAGATAACCCAAATACAACCTCGAATAACTCAACAAGGAAGCAGTTACTCCTCCAAAAGATCAAATTTCCACCTACAACATGATTTCCTTTCATAAAGGAAATTGGCAGTTATTGCACAGTCAGAAGATATTTTTTATTTTCCAAGGCAGTTATTGTAATAGTTAAGAATAGGCCTTAAATTCAAACTCTTCACCTATTTTCCCCTAGAAGTTAAGACAGAGTTATTGAAACAGAGAAGTAGCTGCAAATATTCCTGCCTTAGGCCTTGCATGGTTTTCAAGGTTAGGAATGCACTTACTCTGTAATAAATGATAATCAAACCCTATCTTAAACTCACCTCCTCATTTGCAGCATAAATACTGCATCTAAACTCATTGTATTGTTGGCATTTGATGACTCTTTGAAGAAATAAATAGTATTTTGGAAGTTAAAGGAAAATTGATGTTTTGGATCTCGTGGATGCCTTGATTTGTCTGTTGATGGAGGAGGCTAGATCACTGGATCCTTGAGCTTGGCTGTTGGTGAAGTGCTTCTATCTGTTATTTTTATTTCCTGTTTTCATTCTGTTTCCATATTTATTTGTTATAGTAGAGTAAAATTTTTAGGCTAAGAAATGTCTTTTGAAAGCACCTTAGTTTTGTTTACTCTTCACTATCTTGATGTTTTCTTCTGCAAGGTCTGATTGGAGGATTCTTAATTGTCCTCCAGTTCCATCTAGCTTGTTATTTTAGAAATGATTCAATAGAGTATAACCAATGAGTCTCCCTTTTGGTAAGTCCATGTTCCTTTGAGTACAACTTGAGAGGTTTTTTTGAGGAATGATCTCAATAGAGTGAAACTGGGAAATTAAGTGGTGAGTCCATGCTCCTTTGAGTACAACTTGAGATATTGTTTTTAAAGACATTTTTAAAGTATTCTTAGTAGAGTATAAACCAGGGAACTCTATGGTGCGCCTTGTCCTCTGGACTGCCTCAAAAGGTTGCTTTAAAGATTCCTAAAGTGTTGGTCAAAATCAGATTAGATTATTTTTGTTTGATCTTAGGCTGCTCTTACTGTTTATATTATATGTTTTCCTATCTAAAAGTAGTCTTCTAATTGCTAGATTGTTGTCTGAAAGGTTTTCTTATTAAAATTCTGTCCAAAGAAGTCTATGGTTTGCCCTGTCCTTTAGCTTGCTTCAAAATAGATGCCTTGAAAGATGTTTCTTGTTTAAAGTACATGATAAAGAATTATTAATTGCTCTTTGTCCTACTTTTCATTCTCATCCTTAATGTTCACCTCATTATCCTAAACTTTGAAGATCCATTTGCCAATTTAGATTTTCCCTATGATACTCCCTGATCCATTAATGAACCTATCATGAATTTCATTTGACTCCATTGCCCAATGACTTAGATATTTACTCATTCTATCTATGCTCTTTGATCATCATACCCAAACAACACAAACAACAAACCTCATACTTAATAACTAGCCTAAAATCAACCCTTAAAAGAAAACAAGCACACATCTTTGCAAACAGCCTGAGAGATCCCTCTCTGGGTCTAGGAAGGCTAGGTCCTAGAACTGTAAAGACTGGTTTCATGTTGCCTTTCCATTTGGCTTGCCAATCTACCAAATCACAGGACCCCAACATGCTCAAGCTTCTTCGAAGATATGATTTAAAACTATGCAAAAAGCCTCAATCATCGTTATATTTACTTTATCGCACCGCACTTCACTTAATCAATAAAAAATATTTAAAAGAAAAATGATATAAATTGCAACCCCACGGGCCCGATGAGCAAATAAACCAATAAATATAAAACCTTCGGCTATCGTGGTCACTTCAGTTTTATAGAAAATCACAATTTGCATTTCTCTCAAATTATAATATATGCTTAATTGTTATCCCATAAAATTTGTGATCTGCGATTTGTACAGATTGCATTTCGCAGTGTTTAAGGGTAAGTATTACGAAATGTTATAAGTTATAATCTGTAATATGGGCATTAACGTCATTTAATGAATCAAGAATGTAAAATAGCTTGTGTCATATCAAAATTAAATTTAATATCTTAACGGATTTAAAACGATTGATATATCTTACATGTGGAGATATGTGAAATATTATTCAGAAATGATCAATGATGATTGATGTTATATTTTAATAGATTGATATATTCTCATGTGTGTTTGAAATAAATGATAGATTTATCTCTTTGATACTCCATACTTGTTAAAATTCACTCTTCTTTCAAGAAACCAGTTAACAGATTGAAGAAGAGAAAAATGAGAAAAAAGGGTAAAGAAATTGCTCAGACGTCGTCCACGGAAGATACAGATATGTCTCCATTATTCTCAGATACCATCTGCAACAAATATTGTGGCAGTTCGACATGGGAGGCAATGTATAAAATTTTTGAAAGTGATGGACCAAGGGTGATAAACAATTTTTCTTCGACAGACACTAATTCTACCTTCGACACAACTCTTTTTGATGTTGCATGCTCATACATTCACAGGATAGCTGCAAGACCAAAGATTCTTCCTTATACAAACATGGTTAATTTGGCAATTGACTACTTAAACAATTAATATAGAATGTTCAGGAATTTGAGGGGATAAACTATGGGTTCTTTTAGGGTAGAGGATTTAATAGAAATGTACCATCTACCACCCCCGCAGTAGAAATATGACAAATAATACTTGCAGAAGTTTAAAGGAGAACATCCAGACCTTATCAAACTCATCCAAGAATGGAAGGATAATCAGGGGAAATTGAAGCAAGATAATTTTGGTACGTACCCAATTTCCCAAATTCCTAATCCTTACTGTTATGCTGCTAGTATGTTATGTAGATTATTTTCCAAACCAGAGAGCACTATATTTGTTTAGTCAATTTGGTGTTCTAGATTTCTTACATAAATTATCGACCTAGGCTAGTAAACTGATGAAGTGTGGTGCACTATATGTGCCTAAGTGACCTCTCCCTTGCTTCGTTGTGTGTTTTTCTCTTATTGTTTTTGGGGGTTTGTCTTTTTAATCCTTAGTGTGCTACCCTAGGCTATTGGAAAAGTTAAAATGAATCTAATTAAAATGGAAGAAAAGGAAGTGTTATGAAACTAAGTTAATTTTCTATAAAAGAAACCAAAGTTTATGGACTCGTTCTAAGACCTAGTTTTGAACAAAAAGGTAAATCATGTACTTCATTAGTGATTAAACCTAATCCATGGATCTATGACTAAACTAAGATTGAAGACAAAATGAAATCAGGGAAATGTGTCAACTATTTTACTTTAGGTTGTCTCAACATTCAATCATTAGGTCAAAACCATATGAGATGAAATAAACTGTTTGTACCTTAGTTGCTAAATTTATAAGACAAAAAATAGAGAATGCTATTAAAAATCACCTAAGATATTTTAGTTACTCCATTTACCCAATATGTAGAGAGTGAACCCTTTGTGGTAATGTTTCTAAGCAATCATTACATCTGCATAAACTAAAGAACTATAATAACTCTGTAAAATGAAATAAATCAAACATTGTATTACATCTAATCATTTAACCATCCTTGCTTAGTATATTCAGGTTAGTTTCTTTCAGAGTGATCTTTAAGAGGATTGTTTTGTTGCAATGGAATGAGGATCTTCTAACTAAAACTAACTAAGTGAATAATTGACTTATCCGTCTAATCCAACTGTGAAGCTTGTGGCCTCTTGAAATGGCTTCGGAAAAATCAATTATACCTTTAGTTCTTAGCAATAAAATGAGAAGAAATGAAATGTATTCAAAAAATAGCTAAACGAGTAATTGACTTATCAGTCTCATCCAATTGTGAAGCTTGTGGCCTCTTGAAATGGCTTCGGAAAAATCAATTACACCTTTAGTTCTTAGCAAGCAAATGACAAGAAATGAAACGTATTCAACCATTGGACTTATAAGACATTTAACCATTCAATGAAGATTTAATAAATGGAAAAAATGGGTTTCATAAATTCTTAATAGACATGGCAATTGACAGCTATCTTCTAATGAATTTAAAAAGGAAAAACAATAAACTAAACAACCATGTTTCTCAGCACTTCAATCTTTATTCCAATCCCGAAGACAGGAGTCCTATCTCCTTGAAACGTTTCAGAAGGAAAATATCCACAGTTGCATTTAAACTATTGAAAACTGGAAATTAAGCATGCACAAAAATTACTAAACATAATTGAATAAATCTAACTAGAAAGCATTAAAAACCTCCTTTAGCAATAGGGGCCCTCTTCTACCAAGTTGGTTAACTCCTTAGCTTTTCAGAAATGTAATCAAACCAGCATCTGGGAACTGAACTTCTTTATT
This sequence comes from Pinus albicaulis, assembly GCA_034641835.2. Lineage (NCBI taxonomy): Eukaryota > Viridiplantae > Streptophyta > Pinopsida > Pinales > Pinaceae > Pinus > Pinus albicaulis. Next base: position 773,746,673 of record CM076577.1, on the reverse strand, counting down.
GAAATAGTGTTTTAGAAAACAGAGTATTTCACTGTAATTCTAAACTTGTGCTACAAAAAATTAACTTGTTCTCAGTTCTATAGAACCTCTATTTAAAGGTAATTTGCACAACTAACTATGAAGAAAAGTAGCTAGAGGTGTATCTTTGAATCATAATCAAACTAGGACTTTTAGGACTCATGATTTTCTACGAAGAAAATCACAACTCCTAATTGTTGTAGGAAATGTTCTTTGACTTATAGCTTTGACCATAGGGCTAGGCACCTCCATATGTCAATCTGGTCCATATGAATAGGATGAAATCCATGTAGGAGGGATTTTGAGAACACCCATGTGGCTCGCTCCTTCAACTGACACCTGTAACATGTTCAACCACAAGAGTAGTTATGAAATGCACAATCAGTTGCAGAACAGGTTGGATTTTGTAGCTAATCTGTAAAAACTTATCAAAATAGAAAAAATCGTGAAAATACAATATGTCAACCATTTGTATGTATCCTTGAGACAAAACTTAGAATTCTTCACTGATTAAAGTTTATGAACTGATGGAAAAGAGGTGAAATGATATGAGAAAACTATAAATGAGAGGGTAATCCTGGGGTTCAACATACCCCCACTGCAAAATCATTTCATGTCCTCATGCAATTTGCCAAAATTTTAAGTTACTCTCCTTCACTGCATGTGTTCTGAAACTTCAGCTAAGACATCCAACCTTATTCTTTTGTTTCTTTTGGAATTCAATGTCATTCTCGACCTTTTCATGAGAAGTTTTAATCTGAGGTTTATGAGTGCTCTCTTTAACCTCTTATTCTTCTTCTTCAATTTCCTATTTTCCTTACGTGATAGCCTTAGTTGTAGAGTAGAGTTATCATTCATTACATTTTTCAACTTGACTTGCTCTTTCAAAATCTAATTTTCATTCTTGATGTTCCTATTCAATATCTCTAATTCATATTTATCTTTCTTAAGAGTTTCAATCAGAGGTTCTTGTGGATTGACATATATTTCTTGGCTCATTGAGGCACTTCTTTCCAATGATTCCACATAATCATATATTTGCTGCTAAACTGGGTCTATACCAGGAGATCTTCTACTGGGGCCTTCTTCAAAATGATACACAGGAGAGTTTTGAGGACTGTACTCAGGAGATTTGTCAATAGGTGATGGAACTGGGGTTTCTTCATCTATATTTATGAGTTCTGTCTCCTTGGTCAATGTCTTCTTTATGATTCCTTGGAGTCTAGAGCTTCTTCTCAGCTTTGGAGGATTCTCATCCTCTTCATTAATACCTTCACTTGCTTTATTTTTCTTTCCTCTAGCCTTAATTTGTTTCCTAGTTTCTGTTAGCTTCTCAGAAATTAGTTCTTCATCTTCTTTCTATGGTGGAGTGTCAAGTCTGTTTTCAACAACCATGTCAGTTTTCTTTCTTCTTCTCCTCCTGGTATTTTCTTGCTTAGGTGGTGATTCTGGTTGTTTCTGAAAATGATTTCTTATAAGGAAATCTTCCCAATTGTCTCTTATTCTCTTTAAGTAAAATTCAACCAATATTTTCACTAAACCATGATGATGCAGAGTGGTTTCTAAAATTTGGATTCTCTTTTGGACATTGGAGCCCATTATCCTTAGACTATTGAGCAGAAATTAAGGTAGGTTGATCTCTCCATTTTCTAGAAAATTCATTAATAATCTGATATGATAAACATACATGGTTCCATACCTTCCCTCACAAGTTATAATTTTTTTCAAAATCAACAGCATGTTTCTCCATTTACTTTTCAGAGCAGTACTTGGAATTCCTTTTCTAAAGACTAAAACATCCATACCTGGATTTTTAAGTATCGCCTTACATGACTCATTATGAAATTCTTTTTTCTTGAACCATCGCTCCCCTTGCCTCAAAATTTCTGTTGCTTCAACCAAGAATGATTCCGTTATTGTGAATTTTATGTCTCCAATCTCCACCTCAGTCCCATCAAAAGATCTAGCAAATGATTTGGTAATTTTCTTATGGAAGCCATCAAAATTTTCTATAAACCTCAATCGTCCAGCTTGCTGTAGTAGCTCTCTGACTTATGGATATCCTTCCATGTATTTGACTCCTACTAGCTTTGTTCTAACAATTAGACCCATTCTTCTTCTGTGTAGAGTATCTTTAGCCTCAGAATTACCCCTATGTGTTTGAAAATGGATTGGCTGCAGAGTTTGATGGAGGTGAATAAGCGATGGAAATGAACTAGATATGGGAAAAATATGAAATGAGATATGGATATGATGGAGGGTTTATAGTAAAATGTAGGGAATAAGTGAATGATATGGTCTTAGAGAGACGTGGCCTAATAGGTTACGTTATGATTATGACCGTTAGTCATTAATCAATGGTTTTAATGATGGACCATTGTGAAACTTTAGATGAGGGATATGGATGAGATTCATCATGATGAGGATTAATCAATTTGAATGATAGGTTGCCAAGGAACATATAAATGTACACATTATATATATTTCATGTTTTAATTTTTGCTATTAAAATAAATTTCTACATTTTACCTCAAAATTTGACCTTGTTGTTTGTTTTTGCTTGATGTTGTTCCTTAGGTACTCCTTTTGTAGCATGGTTATCTTTATAACATAGTCCTATAATACCTTTTTTTGAAATTATCATCTCTATATTTGTTGGAGTGGCTTGTAGAATCAGAATAGCTACAGAATAAAACTAGCTATAGAATGTGAGTAGCTGCAGAATATGATCTGTCAAAAGAATATGAAATATGGATATGGAATATGAAGTGAAATGGAATATGAATGTGGAGTGTGATAAAATGTTATAATGAAATGGAAGCGAAGTGACAGTGGAGTGTAATGAAATGAATTTGCAATTTATGATTTGCAAATATGAACATTTATTTAAAGAAAAGAAAAATGAAAGTATAGGATGCTAGAGAGTTCTAATTTTCATCCTATACTTTCTGCATAAGTATGCCAATCATTGATTGGTTTTCATACTTATACTTTATATATATATATCTATATATATATATATATATATATATATATATATATATATATATATATATATATATATATATATATAGAGAGAGAGAGAGAGAGAGAGAGAGAGAAATAAAAGCTAAGTTTGTGAAGAAGAAGAATTCTTCTTGACTAAATCCATATCAATATTATGCTGAAATTTTCTGACAAACTCTTCTTTTGAAAGTGGTTTATGATATACTTTCAACCTATGACCATTTAAAAGAAGAGATACCTTTTCTTCATCTATTGTTCTAATCTTTACTGCTCCATTTTCAAATACTTTCTCAATCTCATATGGTCCAAGCCAATGAGTCTGAAGTTTCCCTTGAAAATCCTTAAATTTTGAGTCAAACAAGAGTGCACAGTCCCCTTCTTGAAACTTTTTCTCTTTGATATACTTGTCATGCCATTTAATCCTTTACTACTAGACTATACTAGTTCTTTGGACTGCATCTTGTCTGATTTCATCTATTTCATTAATTTGCTCCATTCTACGCTTCTGTGCTTCTATCAAATCAAGTCCCAGTTGGACTGCCATCTTGAAGGTTTTGATCTGAAATTCTATAGGAAACATGACTTGCTTCCCATATAAAAGTTCATAAGGAGTATATCCTATTGTGTTTCTCCATGTAGTTCTATAGTCCCATAAGGCTTCAGGAAGCCTTTGTGCCCAATCTCTTCTATGTAGATGAAAAGTCTTAGTGAGAATTCCTTTAATCACCTTGTTGGTAGATTCAACCTGACCATTTTCTTGTGGATGGTAAGGGGTAGAGTTCCTGTGCTTGATTTTGTAATTTTCTACCATCTTTTGTACCATCTTTGATGTAAATTGAGCACCTTTATCTGTTACAATTTCTCTTGGAACACTAAAAAGAGTAAAGATATCCCAAAAAAGAAAATTAACTACAGATATTTCATTAGCAAAAGATAATGATTTAGCCTCTACCCATTTATTGACATAATATGCGCATACCAGGATATACTTCTTTTGTTTAGATGGAGGATTGATAGGTCCGACAAAATCCAAGGCCCATTTTTCAAAAGTTTCAATAAGTACCTAAGGTTGTAATGGCATTTCATTTGAAGGAGCAGGTTTCCCTACCCTTTGACAACTGTCACACCTTTTGACATATTCTTTGGCATCTTTGAAGATGGATGGACAATAATATCCTAAATGAAGGATTTTATAGGCTGTCCTCTTGTCAGAAAAATGTCCACCACAGGGTTCATCATGACATGCCTTAATAATTTCAAGCATTTCATCTTCTCGAACACACCTTCTGATAATAAGATCGACACATGTCTTATACGATTCATTAGTAATCCATGAATATTTTTCACTAATTTGAATGATTCTTCTTTTCTCTCTAGCATGCATATTTGAAGGTAATTTCCCTGTAGCTAAATAATTGGCAATATCTGCAAACCAAGGAGTTTGAGTAGTTATTCCAAAGAGATATTCATTGGGAAATTTATACTCAACTGGAGTGTTGTCTTTGATATTTTGAATTCTAGACAGAAAATCAGCAACTGTATTTTGTTTTTCAGGTCTATCTAAAATAGTAATAACCATCTTGTAACTCTGCTATTAGTAACAGATTTATTCATTAAATACCTAATTGCAGAGTGATCTATGTGAAAAAAGGTTTCATAACCTGTTATGTAATTCCTGAATTTATTTATAGCATGAACAATAGCTAAGAGTTCTTTTTCAGTTACAGTATAATTCAACTCTGGAGGAGTCAAATTCTTACTTGTGTAATAGATGGCATAATGAATCAGGTCTTTTTGTCCTAACACAGCTCCTAGAGCTGTGTCTGAAGCATCTGTTGATATATGAAAAGGTAGTTTCCAGTTAGGTCCTCTTAATATGGGTGCTTCAGAAATTTTTTCTTTTAGGGTTTCAAATGCTAACTGGCAGTCAAGATTCCATTTGAATTCACAATCCTTGGTAAGTAATTTGAAGAGTGGGGATGCTATTTTGGTAAAATTTTCTATAAATCTTCTATAATACCTTGTGAATCCTAAAAAAATGCTAACATCCTTTTGACAACTTGGGACTAATAGTATGGAGATGACCTCAACTTTTGATTTATCAACTTTGATTCCATCTTTTGAAATTTGAAGTCCTAAAACAATTCCTTCAGTAAACATTATGAATTTTTTCATGACTCAATGAAAGGTTTGCTTCTTCACATATTTTTAATACTTTCTCTGAGTTTTCTAAGGCTTCTTCAAATGAATTACCATAGACTGTAAATTCATCCATGTAAACTTCTACACAGTCATGTACTAAATCAGAAAATATTCCTAGTACTGACCTTTGAAATGTTGCAGGTGCATTTCACAATCCAAAATGAAGTACTTGGTAGGCATAAGTTCCCTAGGGAAAGGTGAATGTGGTTTTATCCTGATCTTTAGGTGAAACTTGAATCTGATTGTAACCATTGAAACCATCTAGGAATGAGAAATACTTTTTGCCTGCTAATGTATCTAACACTTGATCTATAAAAGGTAAAGAAAAATGATCTTTAAGAGTGGCTTTATTCAATTCTCAATAATCAATGCATACCCTCTATTTACCATTTTTCTTGGGTACAATCACCAAAGGAGAAACGAACTGTATGTCTTAAATTGGATAGATAAAGTTGACATTCAGCAATTTTTGCAACTCTTCTTTCACAATTTCCCTAAGATTTGGATTCATCCTTCTCTAAGGTTGTCTGATAGGTTTACAATTTTCCTCTATATAGATGTGATGAGTGCAAGTCTTAGGACTAATCCCTTTCATGTCAGTGTATTCCCATGCATATGCATATGAATGTTTTTGTAATGTTTTGATTAGCTCTTCTTGTTGTAGTTTTCCCAGGTTTTTGTTTATGTTCAACGTTTTTCCTGGAAATATTTCAATTGTAGAGCTACCAAATTCTTCCATGGTGTAGACAAACATCTTCCTAGATGACAAATATTCAATATTAGATCTTTCTTTGAAATTATCATGTCCATATTCTGGTGATGATTCATAATTTTCTAAAGTATTCAAGATTTGACTATCTTCACTAATGTTTGAAATAGTAAAGAGAGGTTGTATATCTTCTTCGTCATCAATCCATTGTTTGTCATCTATCTCTATGATTGTTCTTGATGGAGGATATAAAGTGAATTTCTTAGTTGAATTTCCATCAGAGATGTACATATCACCAAATCTACACCTGATGAAAGCATTAGCTATAGCCAACCAAGGTCTTCCTAGTATAAGAGGATGTCCTCCTAGATTATTTTTAGGAGTTAGAATCATAAAATCAATAGGATACTCCCAAGACTCTAAGGACACTGAAATATCTTCTAGCACATCATCTGGTTTGATTACAGACCTATATTCTAATTGTAGTAATGTAGGTGTATAAAGAATATTAGGAAGCTTAAGTTTTTCCATGGTTTGCTTGCTCATGATGTTTCTTGTTGGTCCTAAATCAATTAATGTGTTTGGAATTTCAATTCCATTGATATGTTTTTTGACAACTGGACTTCCGAGATCTAGATATTTTGAATGGAAATTTTTCCCATCATTATGTCTGCTATTTTTCCTATCAGTTGAATTTTTTTTATTTCCTTTATTTTTCTTCCTGGTTTCTTCATACTCAGCTCCTTTATGGTTTTAGCTAAGATTGGAATTTCCTTTATGGCTTGTAACAATGGAATTTTGATGAAAACATTTCTCAATTCATCTAGGAAATCATAATTAGGCAACATGATATTTTTTTCTATACCTCTATCGATTTGTAATATTTAAGGAAAAGGAGGTGTAGAAGTAGATGTTGATGGTTTCTCTAATGTAGGAGTTGATTTTATTGGTTCTTTCTGTTTTTCAATTTCAATGTTTTGGTTTTGATGAGATGTTTTCTATTCGAAACTTTTATTAACTTGTAGAGAATCTTCCTCAGAATTGTCTTGTTCTTGAATTATCACAGAAGGTTTCCTTTTTTCAAGTAACTTTCCAGATCTAAGTTTAACATCATTAAAATATAGAGGAGTGATTAAATAAGTTGGAATTTGTTTACCTTCTATATAGGTATTCTGAGGATTTGTATTGTTGGGGTTTGGTACTAGCTGGGTAGGTAACTGATTTGGTATTTAAGGGAATGGAAGTGAGAGTTGTGGATTTTGATTTTGAGGTTGAAGTTGGGGTTGTGGATTTTTTTGAGGATTGTGTTGGGGAGGATAATTTGGATAATATGGATAAGATGGGTAGGATGGAGGATACTGATAGTAATGGGATAATCTTCCAAAATGATTTTGCATCCCTTGAGTACAAGGTTGGGATTGATTTTTATATTGAGGCCGAGGTTGCTGCCAAGAATTCCAGTTTGGTGGGGGTTGATTATATGCTTGGTTGTTAAACCCTTGAGTTTGAGGCCCCTGCCAAGGTCTTCTAGAGACAAAACAAAGAGATTCATTAGGTAGTTGTTTCTTCTTGAAAGAAAACCTTAAGAGAAGGAATTGAAGGAAAACTCTTGGTCTCATGGGTTTCTGAACAAATCACACAAGTTTCTATTACTTTTGTATCAAGAGGACATTCTCTCAAAGCATGCTTATTTCTGCATTTGGGACAGAATATTGCTACGGCATCAGTCTCAGCCTTCTACTTGTTTTGTAGCTTAAAGGTGTCTATTTTCTCACTAAGACTCCCTAGAATGTTAGTTTTGAATTCATCAAGCATGTTTCCAATTTCTGCCCTACTTACTGTTCCAGCTGCAGACTTGTTTACCCTAGCTAAAGCAGGATCTATTGGTCCTTTCAAAAAAATTTATTTTCCTCTTAAGAGATTAATTCATAGTTCCCAAATATTAGCTAATGGAAGTTGAGATATGTATCCCTTCCCCATCATGTCAAGAATATTTATCCATTCATCACTAATTTTTTTCAACAAAAGAGCTTTTAGAGTATCTTGGTCTAGATTCTCCATCTTTGCTCTCTTAATGTTATAGTTGAATATTTCAAGTAGATCTTCCAAATTTTCATCCTCCTTTTGCATCATTTTAAACACTTGTTCTTTATGGTTAACAGGTATACAATAATCCAAATACCTTTCTAGAAATGCTTTCTTCATATCATCCCATGACCTAATGGACCTAGTGATTAGACTCATGAACCATTTAAAAGCTGCTCCTTTCAATGTTCAAGGAAACAATTTGAGTTTTTGAGCATCTTGTAGATAATTATAAGTTCTGCACAAGAATTCAAATTCAAATAAAAATGCCTTAGGGTCTTCACTTTTTAACCCATGAAATTTTGGAAGAACAGAGGGTGAGATATTTTTCATGGTAGCATTTGTCTCTTCATCTATTATAGGGAATCCAAAGGAAATTTAAATTCCCCTTATACTTCTACCTCCTTTTGCATTTCCTCTACCTCTTCCTCTATCTCCTCCTCTTGCTCCTCCTCTACCTCTACCTCCTCCAAATAGTAAGTTCCCTCCATTAAATATTTCACCTTCTCCTTCTTCTTCTCTTCCTGCCATGATAGATTCTTCAGAACTTATATAAGGTTAAGCTTGGAGGGCTAACTGCTCTTCTGGTTCTTCTATCAATGGTATGTTGAATAAGGGTTCCTCTTCTTCCTCTTCACTAGGGATTTCTAGCTCTTCAGCTGGAATATATTCCCTTGTAGAAGTGAAAAAGGTTATTCCCTCTATTGGAGTTCTACGATCTTCTTCCTCCAAGATTTCCTCAGTGGATGAAGTGGGAGACCCTCCTAACTGGATATTTGATCTTAAAACTTCAGGAAGCCTATAACCAGTATAGTATGGGATATGAGTTTGAGAGGGAGGTGTAATACTTCTTGGCCTAGGTGGAGTGAGTGGTGTTGTAGGGATTAAGCTTCTGCCTCTTACAAATCTTCCGCTAAAGTCTCTTTCTCTATGGATATCATTGTTTTCGAGATGTAATAAATAAGGCTACCTAGTTACACTTCCCCAGCAACAGCGCAAAATTTTTTATTCAATTTAGTGTTCTAAATTTCTTATATAAATTATCAACCAAGGCTAGTAAACTGATGAAGTGTGGTGCACTATATGTGCCTAAGTGACCTTTCCCTTACTTCATTTTTTTTGTTTTTCTTATTGTTTTTGGGGGTTTGTATTTTTAATCCTTAGTGTGCTACCCTAGGCTATTGGAAAATTTAAAATGAATCTAATTAAAAGGGAAGAAAAGGAAGTGTTATGAAACTAAGTTAATTTTATATAAAAGAAACCAAATTTTATGGAATATTTCTAAGACCTAGTTTTGAACAAAAAGGTAAAGCATGTGCTTCATTAGTGATTAAACCTTATCCATGGATCTATGACTAAACTAAGATTGAAGACAAAATGAAAGCAGCGAAATGCGTTAACTATTGTACTTTAGGTTGTCTCAAAATTCAATCATTAGGTCAAAACCCTATCAGATGAAATCAACTATTTGTACCTTAGTTGCTAAATTCCTAAGACAAAAAACAGAGAATTCTATTAAAAATCACCTAAGATGTTTTAGTTACTCCATTTACCCTATATGTAGAGAGTGACCCCTTTGTGGTAATGTTTCTAAGAAACCATTACATCTATCTAAACTAAAGAACTACAATAACTCTGTAAAATGAAATAACTCAAACATTGCATTACATCTAATCATTTAACCATCATTTCTTAGTATATTCAGGTTAGTTTCTTTCAGAATGATCTTTAAGAAGATTGTTTTGTTGCAATGAAATGAGGATATTTTAACTAAAACCAACTAAGTGAATAATTGACTTATCAGTCTCATCCAACTGTGAAGCTTGTGGCCTCTTGAAATGGCTTCGAAAAAATAAATTATACCTTTAGTTCTTAGCAAGAAAATGACAAGAAATGAAATGTATTCTAAAACTAAATAAATGAGTAATTGACTTATCAGTCTCATCCAATTGTGAAGCCTGCATCCTCTTGAAATGGATTCAGAAAAATCAATTACACCTTTATTTATTAGCAAGAAAATGACAAGAAATGAAATGTATTCAACCACTGCACTTATAAGACATTTAACCATTCAATGTAAGATTTAGTAAATGGAAAAAATGGGTTTCATAATGCTTAATTAGACACAACAATTGACAACTATCTTGTAATGAATTTAAAAAGGAAAAATAGTAAACTAAACAACCATGTTTCTCAGCACTTCAATCTTTATTCCAATCCTGAAGATAGAAGTCCTATCTCCTTGAAAAGTTTTGAAAGGAAAATCTCCACAGTTGCACTTAAACTATTGAAAACTGGAAATTAAGCATGCATAGAAATTACTAAACAGAATTGAATAAATCTAACTAAAAAGCATTAAAAACCTCCTTTAGCAGCAGGGGCCCTCTGCTACCAAGTTGGTTAACTCCTTAGCTTTTCAGAAATGTAATCAAACCAGCATCTGGGAACTAAACTTCTTTATTGAAATAGAGTTTTAGAAAACAGAGTATTTCACTGTAATTCTGAACTTGTGCTACAAAAACTTAACTTGTTCTCGGTTCTATAGAACCTCTATTTAAAGGTAACTTGCATAACTAACTATGAAGAAAAGTAGCTATAGGTGTATCTTTCAATCATAATCAAACTAGGACTTTTAGGACTCATGATTTTCTATGAAGCAAATCAGGAGTCCTAATTGCTGTAGGAAACGGTCTTTGACTTATAGCTTTGACCATATGGTTAGGCACCTCCATATGTCGGTCTGATCCATATGAATAGGATGAAATCCATGTAGGAGGGATTTTGAGAACACCCATGTGGCCCGCTCCTTCAACTGACACTTGTAACATGTTCAACCACAAGAGTAGCTATGGAACGCACAATTAGTTGCAGAACAGGCTGCATTATGTAGCTAATCTGCAAAAACTTATCAAAATAGAAAAAATAATGAAAATAAAATATGTCAAACATTTGTATGTATCCTTGAGACAAACCTTATCATTATACACTAATTAGACTTTATGAACTGATGGAAAATAGGTGAAATGAGATGAGAAAATTGTAAAGGAGAGGGTAATTCTGGGGTTCAACAAGATTCTCAAGAGACTGGGTTCCCCTAATTGACGCAATTGTCAATTCTTCAATTTTAAATTGGGAAGACATCTTATCTAATAACCTAGCCAAGAACATCACCGAATATAGAAATAAAAGAAGTATTTCATTCATAGAAATACCTCCCTTTTATATTTCTTCCTATGTCATGGATGCTATCTGTTTTACTTCTAGTTTTCCTACCATGGGTTGGAAATGGACTACCAAGGACCCTACCCCAATTCACATTTACCATAGAGAACTCTGGGATTAAGATTTCCACTTACACTTCTATAAGGTCTGTTATGGAGTCATATTTCCTATACACCAGATTATTTTTAACAAAAGGGCTCCTAGGGTTTCTGAAGAAGCCAATGTAGACATTCTTCCAGTAGCTAGATAGTTTGCTGAAGAAAATTTTACATATATTAGAGTATCCAGGAGTTATGCTTCTTCCCATGTTTTACCCTATTATGTTCCCGATAAGTTACTTGCAAAATAAATAGCCTATCAGCTTATCAATGGTGTTACGAATCAGGTGAAGGACGCTAAAAATTCTATTTGGCCTAATTTCCCTCTACAATGTGGCACCTTATCTTTGTCTAATATCGACATACTTACAAGGAGGTTCGCAAAATTCAGATATTGAAATTGGCATTTATGCCGAGAAGATTATATGATCCAAATGATGTGATTAAAAATTACATCACAGAGCTTAAGATGAAGCCTTTTGTAATGGAGGAAGATGGATTTGATGATCTCTTCCAGTGCATGGAAAATTTCTCAGATATTATCAAGTATGTATCTAGTCAACTAAGTCAAAAGGATGTTTAAGCTTTTCAAGCATACAGAAACAAGAGACTAGAAAAATTCTCTCTAAATTTGTTAACTATTGAAGATGAGAATAAAAACACTCCAAGTGTTAGTCTGGATGATGAAATAAAAGAAATGTCTAAAGATGAATCAGGTTATTTGCAACAACAATATGATAATTCAGATCATTCTGAAAATGAATCTGAATCTAAGAAATAAAACTCAGAAAGGACAATTGACCAAGTCATTCAAGAGATAGAAATGATGGAGGAAACAATAAATAATGGGACAGAATCAAATTCTGAAACAGTTTAGCATAGTCACAACATGCTAGATAAGTCCAGTTTACAGCAAGCAAAAGATCTTATAAACGAATGGGAATAATTTTCTGAAGCAATAAAGACTTCTAAAGAAAATCCCAATACTGATCAAGCAACAATTTTCCAAATGCCAGAACACTCACAGAAGATAGTGGAGACTGTTAATCCATTGCAAAGAGTTCCAGCAATGCATGATAAACAAAACATATCGGCCTACCCCACAGATCAAATAGTTTTACAGATTGAATATATCCATTCACTAGATATTTTTTATAATCCTAGTTACAAGGTTGTAGTTAAAAGAAATAAAAGAAGGAGAATTGATGAAACAACTCCAAAACCTACAGATGAATCAGTTGATGTACTATGGAAAGATTCCTCAGAGGACCCCACTGAACATCTAACCAAATTATCACAGTATGCAGGGGCATATGCTACCGCTACTGTTGATAAAGCTACTGAGGTTAGAGTGTTGTTAAAACAGAAGGAATCCAAAGTACAAGAATTAGAAAACTTGTTCAATGAAGAGAAATTCAATTCCAGTGAGAAATTTAAAGTAAAAACAACCCAATTTCATAAAGATATTGAAAGTCTCAAATTGCAGCATCAGACAGAGATTAATGAAAAACAAGCACAATTGGAAATAACAATGACTAATTTACATAGTCAACCACAATTAGAACAATTTATCAAAGAAGCACTTGATTTAAACACCAAGTTAAAGAAATAACAAGAAGTGTTTTGTCATCAAGTCTCCATGATTGATTCTTGTTGTGATTCAGTTAAAATAATGATCCAACAGATAGCTATTCATAAACTGGAATGTGAAAGACTTGAGAAGAAAATTGAAGAGCGCATTCAATGGCAAGTTTGAGATTCGGGAAAGAAAGATAATCTACCCCAACTAGATAAGCTTCACAAAGAAATTCTATTCATAGAATGGGAAGTGCAAATCAATCAAGCAGAGAAAGCAACGGCCAAGACATCCAAGATATCAAGTGAGATTATTGAATCTATGTGTGAGCAACTGTCTAAAACAAAACTTCTTAGGGAAAGAATGTCTGATGTGTTTTCATAAAAAATATAGGTAGAAATGATGTGGAGGCAGAGAGAAGATACGTAGGAGGAAATGATTAAAAACCTAAATAAGTTTGATCAGGAAAATTACTGGAATTTTCTGATCAAACCTTACCATCAACATCAAACTCTTCAGTCTCTTACAGATTCAGCAAAAGGATCCCCGTCAATAATCTCAAATGCTATTTTCAAGGGACAGATCCAATCAAGGATATCATAGCCAACTCAACTCAAAGAAATGTTAGATATTTTCCAACTTCGTGATCACATTCAGAAAGAAGGGCAGGATTCGCAAAATCAGGATTGTTAGTTTAATTTCCTAGATTGCTGTTTAAGTTAGCTTTTTGAGGAAGGTTGTTTGAAACCTCCTCTATATTTTTGTAATAATTTATTCTAGTTTATAGTTAGCTTAATATTTAAACCTTTCTCATGCATTTAGAGAAGGGTCCATAAATTTGTTAAGAACATTTGCAAAGAATGCACTATTGTAAGTTTGTGAGTGCTTTGATGAATTAATGGAACACATTCTGTTATCTTTTAACAACTAAAGTTGTTTAACTGAAGTTGCACTATTGTACTCTTTAAATTTCTCGAAAGTGAGAAGGAACAAATTCATTAATATCAGTTTACATGAGTAGAACTTTGTACATATGGTACTTCCATTCACTTGTATTAAGTCTTATTTCATAAATTGACAGTTTTTTTTTTCTAAGTAAAACTAATTCTATTATGTATAAAAGTTACTGGTACAAAACTCCCACAGTGTCATCTGTGAGAGCCTGAACACTGGGCTTGATAGACATGCTGAACAAAAAGAGTCTGGACTACCTGAGGAGGGAAAATAGTCCTTTAAGAAGCAGTTTGGCCACCCTTGGAAGGGAAACTGACCTACAATTTATACAAGGAAACTTAACAAAAAGAAATATACTGAGAGTAACAATCAGCTTTTCCAGCTGAGCATTGAGACAGATAAACAAAAATTTCCAACAGTAATTGAGAAAAAATACCAGAAGAAGTTGTAAGCTAGGAGAATCACTGATCATGAGCCAGAGACGGAGGTTCTTCCACCACTCTGCAACAATATTCATCTCCGCTATCATCCATAACTCCATTGAGAGCGCCTTCCTTGTCAATGACTACATCCTCCTTGCGCGGCGCGTCCTCGGAGGGATGAGTGATATCTGCTAGAAAATTCGAGCTTTTGGGGAAGCTTGTGATAGGAGGGGGCAGGGGAGAGGCCACTAGGGAGGGAATAGGGAAAGGAGACTCTTATCTGAGAGTTACAGTGATAAAGGCTGTGACAATGGGTTTATCTAGGGAACACTCAAAGCGGAAGTCAGCATGCTAAGAAGTTTGGCGAATGGGTAGGCTGGCAGACCCACAGGAGACAGAAGGAATTGCGCCACTGTGAGGGTCAGCAGAGGGGGGAGGGTCAGGCTGAGAAAAATGAGCAGATTCACGATGACGGCTTCAACCTCTGAAGCTACGCATCGCCTGAGTTGGACTTGCGTCTCTTCAGCTGAGGAATACCCTGAAACTGAGCTGGAGGAAGGTCGATAGTGAGAAGCATGACCCCGACTGGTGCTGTGCCGACACCTCATTCTGTGGTGAAGGTGCAGCATGGTGGCAGAGGAGGGATGATGATAACTGTAGAAGAAGGGGCAGACAAGAGGCCCAGGAGCACAGTGAGGGGAATTTCCATGACAAATGTCCGCCGATCGAACATAGTGAGGGGAAATGACACCACAAAAATCCGTAGTTCAAGCACAGTGAGTGGAATTGGCACCACAGAAAAGGCTATGAGAGAAATGATGCCCCGACAGCGGTTCGAAGCAGGCAAGAAGAGTGCAGCGATGACCGGTGCGAGTGCAAGTGCTGGGATCAACATAGCCTGGAGGGCAAGCACCGCTTAAAGGAAGCGAGGAGCCATTACTGCTATCACAGCTATCCAAACAGTCTAGAACAAACTCCATAACCGAATGAATACCCATAGCAAATTGAAGGAGCGTATGAGCAGGAGTAATGTCTTTGTGAGCTAGTGGAGTTATGATCGAATTAATGCGTGTACAGGGGGCCATATGGCCACCCCACGCGAGCTCCTTCGGGAGACGCATAGGGGCCAATGTCCCATCACTCCATGCAGTCATCCGCATCCAGAGAAGGGCAATCTTGGTGCACCAACATGGTGCAGTTTTGTAGCATTTCCCGTTCATGGATAATGTTGAGGGGGCCATGACTGAGTGTGTTAGTGCTATCTGCTCCAAAATTGGCCAAGAGATCTGCAACTTTGTTGCTTTCTCACTTGACATGAGTGAATGAGATTGCCCTGTTGCTTTTCAGCCAGATTCTTATATTATCAATCCTAGCAGCCAAACGCCAGCTGTTTTCTACCTTTGCTGTGTTGGTACCCCAGAGGAGCTGATTGACCATATTAATGAGTATCTGTGAATCACCTTCAATGATAATGGGAAAGAATTTGTAGTGGTGAATAAGGCAAAGCCCTTGCCAGAGCCCATCTAATTCAGCTGAATTGTTAGTATCCCACCCGATTGAGCCACAATAGATGACTTGTGTTTCCCCTTTTGAATTTCTAAAAATGCCTCCAAATCCTGCTTGCCTGGGATTTCCTCTGGAAGCTTCGTCAAAGTTTAATTTGATCATCCCGGAAGGAGGAGGAGACCAATGCAGGGGAGCTTCAGCGGCGGCCCTGTTCCTAAGGGTTGGAATAGGCACAATTTTGAGATTCCAGTTCTACCAAATGGAGATCTCTTTGGGCTGTTTGGGAAAATTGTCTTCCTTCCAGGAGTGAAGTGCAAGGGATTCCTGGAGATTATTGATGATGATGCCCCAAATGGTATCCAGATATGAGCATTGATTTTTAAAAATACGTTTATTTCTTTCTTTCCATATAGACCATAAAAGCACACCAGGAAGAAGCTGCCACAGGGCATTGATAAGGGAGGAGCTATAAGGACGTTTGGGCCAATTACGAAGGATGTTAATTATGTCTCCAGCGGGTTTGCTTCTTTGGCTACGAAAACTGATTTTCTCCCATAGAGTATTGGCAAGAGAGAAAGCCATCATGAGATGCTGTATAGTTTCATTTCTTTGATTGCAATTGGGAAATTTGGATGGACCTATGAAACCCCTTTTGATCAAATTGTCCCAGGTGAGGATTCTTCTGTGACTGAGGAGCCATAGGAAAGTAGAAATTTTTGGCCAAATGTTTGGGGCCCCTATCAATTGCCAGAGAGGGTCACGAGGGAGGGGCATGGGGTGCATCAGAGAATAAGCTTCTTTCATTGTAAACATACCTTTCGTTGTATATCCCCATCTAAGAATGTCTGGGTCCTCCGAATATCTGATTTTCCATCATTGAAGCTCATTGTTGAGAGCTTCCCAATCAGGAACTTGAGCTTGAGGAGCTATGAGGGGTGAGGGCTTCCATTGCCTGAACCCGTTGCAATTTGAGGGAAGCCAGATTTGACAAACCTTGTCTTCCATTGTTGCATTATTATTGCCAAAATTGGTTTGAGAGTAGGTCTCAAGAAGCTTTGGGTTTTGATGCCAAGAATCCGCCCAGAACCTAGAAAATTTTCCCTTGTGAATCTCCCAAAAACAGTGTTGCTGTATAAGCGCATGGTGTTGATTGGCTGCATTCCAAACAAGAGAGCCTATGTGTTCAGGAGAGAGCCTTATTAGATCTTCAGGAGATTTGTTGTTGGCATATTTTTCTATCCACAATTTAGCCCAGGGAGTGTGTGGGTTTGATATCCACTTCCACCATATATGATCTCCCATGATCTCATTTCTATGCATGGGGTTTCTGAGGCCAAGACCCCCTGCTTCCTTGGGCATGCATACTGTATTCCAATTAACCAGGGCCCATTTTCGATTCCGGCTAGAGGATCCCCAAAGGAAGTTACTTTGCAGGGATTTTATCTGTTTGAGGACCCATTTTGGAGTAGCAAGAATGGAAAAGAGACAAAGGGGCATGGATTGCAGCATGGCTTTGATGAGAGTGAGTTTGCTGGCCATGTTGAGAGCTCTGAAGGTCTAGGAGGATAACCGGGATTCTAGTTTTACAAGGAGAAGGTTCCAAGAAGAGTGCTTGATAGCAGAGTCGATAAGAGGTGCCCCCTAGTATTTATCAGGGAGAGAAGAAATGGAGAAGCCAAGGATACGAGCAATATTGTCTTGAGTTAGGGGAGGAGTATTGAAAAAGAAAAGCTCAGGTTTGGAGTCATTAATGGATAGACCAGAAGCTTTAGAGAAAAGGTTTAAAATGGCTTTGAAGGAGCGGGCTTCTTGAACAGAAGGGTGGCCAAAGAGCATATTATCATCCACGAATTGTTGGTGAGTGGTGACAGGGGCTCCATGAAGGGAGATGCCTCTCAGAATATGAGTATGAACACCATTGTGAATTAATTTTTCGAGGCCTTCAGCCATGAGAACAAAGAGGAAGGGGGGGAGAGGGTCTCCTTGTCTGATACCTTTGGAAGGAAAGAAAGGGGGAGAATGAATCCCATTAACGAGGATTGAGAAAAAATTAGAAGTGATGAGGTTCATTATCCATCTTATCCACATTTGATCAAAACCAAAAGCACTTAAAATCTGTTGAATGTAGTTCCAATTCAATTTGTCAAAGGCTTTGGAGAGATCGATCTTGAGGAGTATACCTGGTTTCTTGCATACTTTTAAGGAGTGTATAATCTCATGAGTTAAAATTATACCGTCCAATATTTGTCGACCTTCCACATAGCCTGTCTGCTCAGGCGAGATGAGAAGCGATAGGAGGGGCTTAAGCCTATTGCCTATAAATTTGGAGATGACTTTGTAAATCATGTTACAGAGAGCAATAGGCCTGAATTTTTCTGGTTTAATTGGTCGCTCCTCTTTTGGAATCAGTGCAATGAAGGTGGCGTTGAGAGAGGGTAGGAGCCAATGAGTGGTTCGTGATTCCTCTACAAGTTGCTAAACTTCATGTTTGATGAGATCCCATAAATGATGAAAGAAGTTAGAGGTAAAACCATCCGGGCATGGTGCTTTACCGTCTTTAAACTGCGCCATAGCTGATTCAACTTCCTGGAGAGAGACTGGGCGTAGTAACATTTTATTATGCTCAGCCGCGATCAATTTGGGGATTATCTGCGTGATTTGATCTATAGCCTATTTTCTATTGACCAGAGGCTCTTGTTGGATGCTTTTAAAGTATTCCAAGAGTTCTTGTTCCATGTCTTCATGCTTCTCCATCCATTCCACTTGTTGACTTGTGATATGGCTGATTCGATTTTGCATTATTCTTTGAATAGTAGAGCTGTGAAAGAATTTGGTATTTCTTTCTCCCTCCTTTAGCCAATGAATTCTTGATTTTTTCCTCCAAAGGATTTCCTCTTGTTTGTATCTGTCCTCCAACTGCTTCTGTAGGTCCTACTCCTTAGAAGCAAGAGTCTCTGATCTTCCTTCATTGATGATTTCCTATTGAAAATCAGCCATTTTCTGCTCAAGGACCTTTTTCTCCTGAAATATGTTCCCAAAGACTGTCTGATTCCAATTTTTGATATGAATTTTGAGGAATTTGAGCTTTTGTTGAAACTGGTACATTTTTGAACCTTTTGGTGGGATAAAAATCTTCTATACAGCATGAACCATTTCTTTGAAGGATGGATGAGAAAGCCAGAATGCTTCAAATTTGAAAGGTCGCTTTAGATGGGATCCTATATTTTGCAATTGAAGGAGAATAGGCCAATGGTCCGAGCCAACTAGAGGGAGTATCGAGGCAGTGATGTCCCCACCCGCATGAATGGCATTATTCGAAATGAGTAATATATCTAGTTTTGATGCAATCTGCTGACCTCCCACTCTTCTATTGTTCCAGGTAAAAATTCCATTAGAGAAAGGAATGTCTATAAGCCAACTGGTGTTGATAAATTTTTTGAAGTAGGAGAATTCCGGATCCAGTCTTGGCCTTCCTCCAGATTTTTCCTCCATTCTGGTGATCATGTTGAAGTCCCCTCCAATGATCCATAAGGGATGAGTTCTATTAGAATTTAGAAATTCCAAAGTGTTTAAAAGCGCTATCTTACTAGCCTGGTCCTGAGGAAAGTAGACATTGGAAAGATGCCCATGTATGTTGGTTCCAATAGGATGGAAAGTAGCTTGAATAAGATTATGCGTAGCATGGAAGTTTGCTAGCATTGTAGTTTGAGTGTCCCAGGCAACTGCAAGTCCTCCTGAAAAGCCTGAAGCATCCACTGCCATCGAGCTATAGCTGGGCCAAGCTTTTGATAAGATTGAGCCTAGCACTTCACTGTTACATTTGGTTTCCTGAAGAAAGAGGATTTGAGGCCTTTCTTTCTGAATCATGTTCTTGATCATCCTGTACTTTCCTGGGCTGTTAAGCCCTCTCACATTCCATGAGACAAGCTTCATGGGGAACTATTTCCAAGCTGTTTGAAGAACTGTGTTAACTTGGGGTATCACCCTGAATCCACCAACATCTCCCCCAGAGTGATGGTGCATTGCCAATCTGGTTTTCAACCTCGCTTCTTGGTTTCTTTAATTACTTTCAAGCTATCCCAATGGATGCCTGGCTGAATACCCAATTTCTTTTGTTGTTGAACTTTAGAGAGGGCTACTTCAAGTGATTCAATTTGTCAAGGATTGATCTTATCAAATTCTTTTCTTCTGCAAGCATCTTCTAGACCCAATAGATCTAGTTCTCCAAGATCAAAGCCCTCTGAGTCTTCATCCATGAGGGTAAGCTGATTATTTTCTGGAATTTCCTTATTAGCATGACTGGGGTTAGACAATATCCCATCCAGATCCATGAGGATAGGGTTCCAAGTCACTTGCTTTTTTGCTGAAGGGGGATTGGACTCAGAGGGAACAGTAGCCTGCGACTCAGACTGGGTAGGCGCATGGGTTTGAGGGTTGGGCATATTCGAGGGGGTAGGGGAAGGGGAGGAGGGATTGAGGGAGGTCTTGGAAGAATCATTCCAAGGGTCGGATCGAGTAAGGAGGGCAAAGCTTTTGCTGGTGGAAGGGGTATTGGCTAGAGGGCTAGGTTTTTTCCCACAGGAGGAGGATTTCTTATTATGTCTTCTTCGAGTGGGTACTTTAGTGAACCCATCTGCTTCCGTGTTGTCTTCAGCTTCTTTATTCAGGGATTGGGCATTTAGTGGGCAATCTCTGAAGATATTTCCATGGGCATGGCACCTCCTGCAATGAAATGGAACATGTTCATAGTCAAGAGGTTGAATCCATTCGAAATAATCATGAAATAAACTTACCGCGTCTGGTAGAGTTTTGTCCAGATGCATGTAAACACATATTCTTGCATAGGAGGTGTATCTTAGAAGATTGGTCTCTTCTGCTATCTTAATGGACTCTCCTAACCCCCTTCCAATCTCCTAAAGTGAATCCTCATCCCAATATTCAAGTGGCAGCAAATATAGATGAATCCATACATGTGCCTAGTTGAAAGTTTCTTTATCTGGGTTGAATATCTTGACCCAGTTCCTGAGATATAACCCAGCCGAGTTGAAGAAATATGGGTCTTCATCCATTACCTTATTTCTGTCCTCGATGCAGTTAAAAATAGCTGTGAAAAAGCCTTTCGGACCCAGCTGTAGAGTAACATATCCTTTGGGCTTCCATTTGGAAGCAATCCAACCTTGTAGCGCTTTTTCTGTCGGCCAAAACCCAATGAATTTCCCAATGAGAGCGTGATCCCTCATGTACTAGATTCTGGCATTTATGCGGTGACTTGGAAAGTCGATTTTGGGTTTGTCCGGAGCTATGGGCTTACATGTGGAGGAAGTAGCAGTCGGCGCATCCGATTGTTTCCCAAAGGTCAACATCTAAGACGCATCAGTCTCCTGCTTATTGCCAGTTTCGGTTTTTCTTTGATTAGGTATCCCGTCGAATCCTTCTTCAGTTGCAGGGGGAGGCTGACTACCTCCCCCCATTGTCATTGCCATGCTCATGTGCAGAGCTTCTCTGCTTGGAATAGCAAGCACCGATAGAGCTCAGCTAAGTTGCAGGGGCTGTTAGGGTTTCGGCAAAGTAACAAAAATGTAAACCCTAGCGAAGCGCATGACCCTAATCCAGATCATCCACAAAGAGAGACAAATTATTTCATAAATTGACAGTTATCTTCTTATTTCATTACATATTTGAAATGTCATCATATATAAATGTTACATGCACTTCTATTCTAATATTTAGCTATGGTTTCTTATTGAATATGTAATCACACTGATAAATGCGATATTTCTTTCACAATTCTTCTATGAAAACTACTTTGTTAGAAGAATCATTTTACATAATTTTCATCTCTTTCGATTGTTAAATGATCTATGTTACTAATAGTTGAAAGATATCATTTTAGATCGCATAAAGAAAAAACACCCCGGGTACATATTAGATTTATAATCTAGATATATGCACATAGATTAAAATAATTATCCATTTGCATGCTATATTCACAACACCCTCATAATCATACTTATTGGAAAACTGGTCCCATTATCCTCAGTCGGAGTCACTATACCAAACGGAAAAGGAGCTGCTTTAAGGTCCGGACCGAGTGGTTTTCCCCCATGTTTTGGCTATGGAATTCCGAGGCCTCAACACATTGGCACTAGAAGGAGGGCCAAGCGAATGGTACAAATTTAAGATCAATCTAAAGATCAATAAAAAAATCTCTCTCCCTCTAGATCTCCATCAACATCTAGAAAATTATCTAGATCCTCATCTATAAACTCTAAAGTTGATCATCTCTCCCCTAAGTCTCCTAGAGATCCTAAAACTATATTATTTTTTGAAATTCATCAACATTCCCCAGAAGTTTAGTCTTTGATAGAAAAGTTAGAGAAAGTATATATTTTTGCTGAAAATCTTGAAACTTCTCAATTATCAAATCTTAATATCTCATCCTCTTTACAAACTCAAAGAATATAAACACGACCAGAAAGTCAAAAAATAGGGATTCTCCCTTCTGAATTTCCTATCAATAATACTCAAAAGATGTTAAAGAGGACTCAATCAGAATTGATCACTAGCAAGGTCTTATCTCATTCACCCCCATTTCCTCCACTCACTTCCACAAATTTCATTCCAACAGTCAGTATCACTTTCACTAGTTCTAATACTCAAAACACTGGTCGTAGTACTCAACCTGCCTCATCATCAATTCACAATCAACCCATCCATAATCCGATGGTGGGTTAGGTCCCCCCACCGAATGTAAACCCATGGAGTAATCCAGGGGTTGTAAACATGCCTGCTCCTCTTCATGCTCTGCCCAAAAATCTTGAAAGATGGCTACCAAAATTTAACCCTGATGATGGTCTTCCTGCAGAAGAACATATTCATAATTTTATGTTAGCTGTCAACTTGAATGTAGTAATCGAAGAGGATTGCGTTGTACGATTATTTCCATATACTTTAAAAGGATATATAGGATCCTGGTATTTTTCATTACCTGCTCGCTCCATAACTAACTGGAATATGTTTGAAGAACAATTTCTGGCTAAGTTTGGAGATGACAGAACTACTGCAACTCTAAGCAATGACCTCTCAAATCTTAAAGCTAAAACAGATGAGAAGATAAAAGATTTTAACTCAAGATTTAATAAAATACTCAATAAAATTCCCGTTACAGTAGTTCCTAGTGCAGAAGTTCAAATTGAGTGGTATATTTCATCACTTCCATCTAATATAGCTATTTTCGTTGATAGAGAAAAACTAGCAACTCTTGTAGAGAATATGAAAGAATCTCTATCTATAGAAAAACACATAACTTCTCTTGAGAAAAATAATTCTCAGGAAGATCGTAAATCAAATAAAATATATTTCAAAGATGATTCTAAAAAGAAAACACCAAAATATCCATTTGATGTAGAAGGTCTTCAAATTTTTTTGAAAACCATGACCAATGAGATGGCAGACATCAAGAAACAAGTTGCTGAAAATTCAAATTCAAAAAAGAGTTTCAGGAATTTCAATAAGAAACAAACCTCCAATTCTCAACCTCCAAACATTATATCTAATGTTGAATCAGATCAAGATGAGGAGGAAGAAAAAATAGAAGAAGAGGAAGATGACGAAGAGGAAGAAGTTGAACTTAATGGAATGTGGGATTTTATCCTATCAAATGAAGAACAACTTGAAGCTTTGCCTGTCAGCACACGTAGCAAAAATATTATTGGAGAAACACATCCCAGCCAACAACAAAAAATTTCCACTCCTGCTAAAGACAAACCAATAACCAAAAATTCCAAGGCTTTGTAAACAAGTCCTGTTACATCAGACTCACCACCTATATCTAAAACAACGGTTATCTCAAATACCATTGAGTATAATATAGTTGAAGACATGAAGAAAACTAGAGAAATATGTCAATTCATGAGCTTACCAAATTGAAGCAACAATAACAAATATTACTTAGAGAATTAAAGTTGTTCCTGTTTCAAACTTACCTGCTCCAGTTATAGTGCAATCTGCTAATGAAACAGGTAAACCACCTTCTCCTTCAGTAAAAATATATGCTTCAGATTTAATTATAATAGGTGATCGATCCATCTCTCATACTCCCCCATTTCTCTTAACCTATGAGATCTATAACAAAAATGTTCATAATTGTTTGATAGACTCAGGGGCTTCTTCGAATATAATGCCAAAATTAGTTTGTGCTAAGTTGAACATTACTCCTCAAAGTTCTCCAGTTCATATAGTACAACTTTACAGAACTAGAGTAGAAGTGATAGGAGAATTGAAATCTGTTTCAATCAGATTATCATCAAATCCTAAAGTTGTTTAGATAATTGATATTTTGGTTGCAGACATTCCTGAATTTTATGTTTGAATTCTAAGTTGTGATTGGTCTGAGAAACTTCATGGTTATTTCTCAACAGACTGGTCACATATGTGGTTACCACATAATGGAAAGCCAAACCAAATTCAAATTGATCGTGAAAATTTTATGAAAATCAATGATCCAATAGTTTTCAATAACATCATTATTGGAAAACCATCTCCTTTCTTTGATAATGTGGTTGTATCTCAGATTGAGAATTTTTCCCAACCAGATAATTCTAGATGTATTAATTTTTCAGATAGAGAAATAGTTTATTCTTTGTTTTGGACACTTTATTTTGACGGTTCTAAATCTGAATATGGTTCAGGTGCAAGTTTCATTTTAATAAACCCAGAAGGCGAAAAGACTATGTTAGCCTGCCGATTAGAATTTGATTGTACCAACAATGTAGCTGAGTATGAAGCATTAGTTCAAGGATCATTAAAAGTTATTGATCTAAATATTAGATATCTGAAGGTTTTAGGAGATTCAAAAATTATAGTTAGGCAAGTGAGAGATACTATCCATTGTAATTATGGACATTTAAAACATTATCAATCATTAGTCCAAGAGTTAAATACTCATTTCTTAGCCTTCAACATTTCTTCTATACCTCGAATACAGAATGCTAGTGCAGATTTACTCGCTAATGTAGCATCAAAGTTAATCCCATCCCAAGAATTTAGTCTGAATAGATTTTCTATAGAATTGATTTTTAGACCATCTATTCCTGATAATATCACCAATTGGATAGTATTCAATAATGACTTAGATATCATAGATTTTTTAACATCTGAAGAATCTTATGATAATCAAATCATGGATAAGAATGAACATGACACTTAGATTAGGAAAGAACAAGATGAAAATCCTATTCCAAAATATTTTGTCAAGTTAAAAGACTTATATGACCTAAAGGATATATTTAAAAGAGTAACTAACTCAAAATTACAAAGTTCTACCTTAAGATTCGAGTTAGTTAATCTAGGAAGTGAAGAAAAGCCTCAAAATATAAATCTAGGTCTTGGTTTGTCTTCTGATGAAAGATTATCATTCATCAGATTGTTTAGGATATACAAAAGTGTCTTTTCTTGGGATTATTTTGATCTTAAAACATATGATACTTTCGTAATCGAACACACGATTCCTATGATCTCAAAAGAAAAGCCCATACAGTATAAATTGGGAAAGATTCATCCAAATTTGGAAAATCAAATTGAAACTAAATTGAATAAAATTCTCAAAGAAAAAATTATCTTTCCAGTGAAACATTCAAAATGGGTATCAAATTTGGTACTTGTCAGGAAGAAGAATGGTGATATTAAAATTTGCATTGATTTTAGAAACTTAAACAAAGCTTGTCAGAAGGACAATTTTCCACTACCAACCATGGAACAAGTATTGCAAAAAGTAGCTGGTTTTGAACTTATGTCTTTTCTAGATGGATTTTCAGGTTACAATCAAATCCTCGTTCATCTAGATGATAGATTGAAAACTAAATTTAGAACTAAGTGGGGAACTTATGCTTATCAGGAAATTATTTTTGGATTAATTAATGCAGGTGCCACTTTCCAAAGAGCCATGGACACATCTTTTAGAGGAATCATAAACAAAACAGTAGTTATCTATTTAGATGAAATTACTGTCTTCTCTAAACAAGAAAACCATCATGTTAATGACCTAAAGCAAGTCTTTGAACGATGCAAAAGGTATGGCATTTCATTAAATCCAAAGAAATCATTTTTTGCTTTAGATGAAGGAAAACTTTTAGGATTCATCGTGTCAAAAAATGGTATCTATATTGATCCTAAAAGAGTTGATGAAATTAAACGAATTTCTTTCCCTCATAACAAGAAACCCATGCAATATTTGTCAGAGTTTAAGAGAGAGGAAAACATTAAACACATAACACTCAGCAGAAAACCATTAGCAGAAGACATACAGGTTTAACGTGGTTCACCCAAACCTCCTGGGCTACGTCCACACAACAGGCATCAGCAATTCTTTATTAATAAACAGGAGATTACAAACTCTCACACCCACACACACTCTCCAAAACAAACGTATGGATACCTGTTATATAGCAAGAGAATCTAACAGCCTCATAAATCCTCTCAACTCAAATTTAGGATGCATTAACTCCCTCCCAACAAACTGGAGTTAATCTAGCAACAAATTCCTAATTTTTGTCACCTACTGAGATTTTGCCTATTTTATCCAAAACAGAAAATCTCAACAATCTCCACCTTGACAACAATTAGCCTGATGCCCTGTTATTATTATTTTATCTCTTCTGCAAGCCAAGAGAAGCCAAACACCAACGCAGCTTCTCCAACAAAACTGGTTTCGTGAACATGTCTGCACAATTTTCCTTTGTATGCACCTTTTCAAGAGAGACTCCCCTTTCAGTGATAACCTGTCTTACAAAATGGTACTTAATCGGAATATGCTTTGATTTACTATGATAGGCCGGATTCTTAGCCAAATGTATTGCACTTTGACTATCACAAAGTAACCTAATGTTGTCCTGTAACCTACCAAACTCACCAAGCAAACCTTTCAACCAAACCGCCTCTTTGCAAGCATGAGAAGCAGCAATGTATTCTGCTTCAGTAGTGGATAAAGCAACAATGTTCTGTAGCTTTGACATCCAGCTGATAACTCCACCTGCAAGAGTAAAGACGTACCCTGAAGTTGACCTTCTCTTATCTAAATCACCTGCAAAATCGGAATCAACATACCCGCAAACAAATTCACTACTCTTATTGTAAGTGATACAATAACTACTTGTGCCTCTCAAGTACCGAAGCACCCATTTCACTGCTGACCATTGTTCTTTACCCGGATTTTCCATGTACCTGCTGACAACCCCAACTGCATGTGAAATATCTGGTCGAGTACAAACCATCGCATACATCAAACATCCTACTACATTGGCATATGGAATTCGAGACATATAATCCTTTTCTTCATATGTATTAGGACATAAACTCGAAGAAAGCTTAAAATGGGAAGCTAAAGGGACTGACACAGGCTTCACATTATTCATACCAAATCTCAAAAGTATCTTCTCAACATACTTCTGTTGTGATAGCCACAGCTTACCATTACTCCTGTCTCTGAAAATTTCCATGCCCAAAATCTGTCTTGCTGCTCCTAGATCTTTCATATCGAATGTCCTTGCCATCTGAGTCTTCAACCTGTTGATTTCATCAATGCTTTTGCTTGCTCAAAGCATATCGTCAACATACAACACTAAGATAATGAACATGCCATTTTTCAATTGCTTGAAATACACACAATGATCATATTCACTTCTAACATATTTCTGACTCAACATGAAAGAATCAAACTTCTTATACCACTGCCGAGGCGACTGCTTCAGACCATATAATCACTTCTTGAGCCTGCAGACAAATTTCTTATTGCGATGCTGAACAAACCCTTCCGGTTGTTCCATATATATTTCCTCATCTAAATCTCCATGTAGAAAAGCAGTCTTAACATCTAGTTGCTGTAACTCTAAATCAAACAAAGCAACTAAAGCTAAAACAATTCAAATTGAAACTATTTTAACAACTGGTGAAAAAATCTCATGAAAGTCAATGCCTTCTTTCTGAGAAAACCCTTTTGCAACCAGTCACGCTTTGTACCTGTCCTCCGTATCATTCACACCCCGTTTCACCTTGAAAACCCGTTTGCATCCCACAGTTTTCCTGTCTTTCGGAAGCTCAACCAGATCCCATGTGCCATTCTTACTTAAGGCCATCATTTCTTCCTTCATGGTTGCTTTCCACTTGTCACTTTTCGAACCTTCTATTGCTTCCTGATAGCACAGAGGTTCATCATCGTTAGCGGTCAAAGCAACTGAAGTAACATAATCATCATACCTTCTCGGTGGCCGTTTGATTCTTGTCGACCTCCTTAAGGATGTTTCTGGTGCTTCCACAATTTGCTGACTACCACCTGTAGGATCTTCTTCATGACCACCATCTGAGACCTGTTCACGCTCTATATCTGAACCCTGTTCATAACTAGTATCTGAAACTTGTTCATGACTAGAATCTGAACTATGGTCATCATGACTATAATTAGAAGTGCTATCAAACTGAATGTGCTGAAAGTCAGATACATCATCCTGTTTCAATCTACTATCTACATCTAACTGTACAAGAGAGGATTCATCAAACTTTACATCTCTGTTGATGATGATTTTGCGGGTAGTAGGATCCCACAATCTATATCCCTTTGTTCCAACACCATACCCAACAAAGATATACCTTTTAGACTTTGGATCTAACTTAGTTCGTTGATGTTTAGGCACTAGAGCATATGCATCACAACCAAACACTCTGAGTTTAGAATAATCACAAGGGTGTCCTTTCCATACCTCTTGCGGAATCTTGCAGTCTATGGCCATCGATGGAGATCGGTTTATCACATAACAAGCTGTTGCCACCGCTTCCGTCCACAACTCCTTTTGCAACCCGGTGTTACTCAGCATACTCCTTGCTCTCTCTAGAAGAGTCCTGTTCATGCGTTCAACAACTCCATTTTGCTAAGGAGTATAAACCGTGGTCTTATGTCTCTCGACCCCTGCATCCTTGCAATAGCTGTCAAACTCCTTGGAAGTAAACTCACCACCATTGTCAGTTCTTAAACACTTTATTGTTCTACCAGTGTTGTTTTCTACCAATGCTCTAAACTGCTTGAAAACTGAAAAAACATCAGACTTTATTTTCAACATGTAGACCCACACCTTCCTAGAAAAGTCATCAATGAACGACACAAAATAAGACGAGCCACCATATGACGCTGTAGGGGCTGGACCCCAAACATCTGAATGAATATAATCAAGTATCCCTTTACTAGTATGTTTTCCTGTTTTAAATTTTTGTTTACTTTGTTTTCCAAACAAGCAATGCTTACAGAAATCTAACTTTCCAGACCTTATATTAGGAAGTAACTTGCGATCAGCCAAAATTTTCAACCCTCTTTCACTCATATGCCCCAATCTTTGATGCCATAAGTGAATGGAACTACTGTCATGTTCAGACACAGTAGACACAAAATCTGACCCTGTACTTCCTTCTAACTGAAACAGATTTCCTACTTTCTTAGCCTTCATTACTAGTAATATACCTTTATAGATTTTCATAACTCCACCTTGAATTACAGTTTTATATCCATTCGTATCCAATGCTCCTAAAGAAATTAGATTTTTCCTTAAGTCTGGAACATGTCTCACATCTGTTAATATTCTAGTTGTGCCATCAAACATTTGCAGTTGTATATTTCCTATCCCAACAATATTAGATGTGACATCATTACCCATGTACACGACTCCATCATTAACTGATCTATATGTCTTAAACCATTCTCTATGAATACACATGTGGTTTGATGCACCGGAATCTAACAACCAATGTTGATCATGATTTGACATATTAACAGACAACACTTCGTCGCTCATACCTGAACCAGATGCCGAACCTGTATCCGTCTCATTTGCCTCCTTCTTCTCTGTCGAAGAGTCTCCTTTCTTCTCTGTTTGCTGTCTCTTCCAGCAGTCTTTCTTCAAGTGCCCCGATTTGCCACAAAACCAGCACTTCACTTTTCTCTTCTTCCCTTTCGACTTTGAACGCGAATCGCTGCGCTTACCTGAGCGTCTTTCTCTAGAACGACCTCTAGCCATCATTGCCTCTGATGTAGAGGTGTCAGCATTCGACTTCTTCCTCGTCTCCTCGGACAACATGGCTCCAACCACATCGTCAAACTCAAGAACAGCTGCATTACTGAAGCTTATGGAAGTAACAAAGTGATCCCACGATTCAGGCAATGGACACAATAGAGTTATTGCCTTATCCTCTGAATCAAATTTTACATCTAGACTTTGTAATTGTACCAATAGAGTATTGAAAACATTCAGATGGTTAGTAACCGAGGTACCTTCCTTCATCCGCAAACTGTATAGCTGCCGCTTCAGGAGAATCCGATTTGTCAAGGATTTCGTCATGTAGAGCTTTTCAAGCTTTATCCACAAGCCTGCGGCGGTCTTCTCTGACACAATGTTGAACAGAACGTCATCTGCCAGACATAACCGAATTGCGCTCAGAGCTCTGTCATCCAACTCATCCCATTCATCCTCCGTCATGGAAGAAGGCCTTTTGCTCCTTCCCAATAGTGCTTTTGCCACGCCTTGTTGAACCAGGAGATCATGCATCTTTACCTTCCAAATCTCAAAGTTGTTTTTGCCATTGAACTTCTCAATTTCAAACCGAGCATTTTGAGTTTTCGCCATCTCGTCTTAAAACAATGAATCTCCAAAATCAACTTTTTAAATGAAGTTAATCTCAAAAAACACTGCCTATGCCTTTAAAACAATATAACCTTCACTTTTAACATGCCTTTCACTTCCTTTTAAAAAAATAACCTTCTAAACTCCATACCATATGCAATTGGCATTGGTATTAAATAATTACCAAATAAAAAAAAAAATTCAAATCGATTTTGTTTACCACCATACAAATCGACTTTTACATATCGATTTTTTCAAAAAACATTTGTATAAATCGATTTTTTTTTAAAATGCCACCCTTTTTTAATATAATCGATTTGAAACGATTGCATTAAACAAACTTTAAAATGCAAATCGTTTTATTATTATTATTTTTTTTAAAAGGACGCTGCACTAAAACGATTTGAACGGCATTAAAAAAAAAATTTAAAGGTTCAACATTGGCATTGGACACCTCCGCCAGTGTACCAGAAACGCACCAGCAGCAGTTACATAGTACGCATCAGCGCCGTTCGATATTGTAACAGGTTCAACAGCTCTGTTTTATCACTGTTCACAAAAAAAAACTTTGATCCCGGCAGCAGGCAAAAGGTCCAATAATCAGCGAACAGGAAACTTCGGCCGGGTTCTCAACAGCCACGGCTTCTGCCCTTGGCACAAAATGACATCCACGGCTCCATGCAGGCTCACAAATCTTCTTTCAACCGCACGGACTGAGAATGGCTAACACAATTCGTATGCAATTAAAAAACAAATCTGCGACCTCTTACTCAGCGCTCCGATACCACTTGTCAGAGTTTAAGAGAGCGGAAAACATTAAACACATAACACTCAGCAGAAAACCATTAGCAGAAGACACACAGGTTTAACGTGGTTCACCCAAACCTCCTGGGCTACGTCCACACAACAGGCATCGGCAATTCTTTATTAATAAACAGGAGATTACAAACTCTCACACCCACACCAAAAACAAACGTATGGATACCTGTTATATAGCAGGAGAATCTAACAGCCTCATAAATCCTCTCAACTCAAATTTAGGATGCATTAACTCCCTCCCAACAAACTGGAGTTAATCTAGCAACAAATTCCTAATTTTTGTCACCTACTGAGATTTTGCCTATTTTATCCAAAACAAAAAATCTCAACAATATTTCCTTGGGAAAATTAATTTTATTAAGAGATTTGTCCCTGATTTTTCTCAAATTGTTCTACCATTGCAGAACATGATTAAGGAAAATTATGTTTTAAAATGGGGAAATAATGAAAGAGAAGCATTTGAACTGATTAAACAATCAATTATCAATGCTCCATTTCTGACCACCCCCAATTTTCTTAATCCATTTACATTATACACTTTTTCATCGGATACATCATATGTAATTGTTTTAACACAGTTGAATGATCAACAAACAAAAGCACCGATATCCTTCTTTAGTTCAAATTTACAAGGTGCAGAACTGAATTACACATCTGTTGAAAAACAAGCATTTGCTATTTTTAAAGCCATAAAACATTTTAGACCTTTTCTCCTAAAGTCTCATACTAAAATCATAGTTCCATTTTCTGCAGTAAGACAACTTTTGATGCAGAAAGAATTAGGAGAAAAAATAGCTAACTGGGTAACTGCATTACAAGAGTATGATGTAGAAATAAAACTCTCTAAAATCATTAGAGGTCAAGGTTTTTGCAGAATGCTTGCAGGAGCATCACATTTTCCATCAGAAGAAGATTCAGGTAATGTGCAAATATCAGAGGTAAGCCTCAATGATTCATATTCACAATATGTTGATCTTATATTTAATTTAAAAAATAGATATGCTCCAAATCATCTCAGTTATAAGACAAAACGAGCTCTTAGATTAAAAGCTAAACAATATGAGTTAGTCAACGATGTGTTATGTTGAAGAAATTTTGTTTATGTACTTCTAATATGCTTAGAAAAATTGAAGCAAATAAAGTATTGCAGGAACTCCATGATGGACCAACTGGAGGAAATTTTGGAGGAAATACAACAGCACATAAAATCCTGCATGCAGGTTACTATTGGCCTACACTTTTCAGAGATACCCATGAATATTCAAGGAGATGTAAAGTATGCCAAAGTACATCTGGAAAACAAAAAAAATCATCATTTCCATTACAGCCAGTTAATATTGAACAACCATTTGAGCAATGGGGATTAGATATAATTGGTGAGATTGTTCCTAACTCTTCGAAACAACATAGATATATTCTCACAGCTACAGATTACTTTACCAAATGGATGGAAGAAATTCCATTAGAAGTAGCTAATTCAGAAAATATCATTGATTTCATTGATCAAAATATCATAATCAGGTTTGGCTTACCTATTGCTTTGATGTTTGATAATGCATCTTATTTCTCTGGAATTACTATGTTAGATTTTGCAATTAAAAGAGGTTTTAAACTAAATTATTCTGCAAATTATTACCCACAAGGAAATGGTTTAGTAGAATTCACAAACAAAAAAATGATTAGAATAATCACAATAACTGTTGATCAGAATCAAAGAAATTGGCATAAATCGTTGATTTTTTCTATTTAGGTAGATCGAATAACTCAAAAAGCTTCTATTGGTACTTCACCATTTAATATTGTATATGGAAAAGAAGTTGTACTTACCACCAATGTAGTTATCCATCTCTTTCCTTAGCTCAATTCATTGATGAAATTCCTACTTCTTCTTTACAACTTAGACAAGCTCAAATTATTAAGTTAGGAGAAGAAAGAGAAAAAGCCAAACAAACTCATGCTCATCATCAAAAAATAATAAAAGCCTCATTCGATTCAACTTCTGTCACTTCGAAGAATTTTCAAATTGGTGATTTGGTATTGAAATGGGACAAATCGCATGAGGAAAAAGGTAAACACATGAATTTTCAAAAACTATGGCTAGGTCCATTTCAAATAATTGAAGAAAAAGGCCCATCAACATTTCTATTACAAAATTTATCAGGAAAAAAGGATTCTTTGTCTGTTAATGGGCAGATTTAAAAAAAAAAAATCTCGTAGGAGGTAACACCTTCTATCTTTGTATATTAATGTCTTTTGTTTTTCTCTTTTAAAATAAGTGTTTCTTAGTATTAATATTTGTCTTTTCAAATCGAATCTCAGCTGATTTTCTTTGGATTTTTTGTTGGCAATATGTTTCTTGTATCCTATTATATGATTGTCCTTGATGGAAACTCTCTGACAAATGATACAGATAATGACTGTATGAAGAACTCAGAAAACCATCAGCAGTTCTATACAAGCAGAATATAAGACTGAATGTACATTAATCGAAGCTTTGGGAGAATCGATGTGAATAAGGATGTGTTAAATCATGTGTGAATAAGTTCGATGTATTCATACATCCTGAAAAACCTCTAAAGTTTGAGGGTTCTGGTCTGTTCGCAATATGTGTTAAGTATGGCTGAGTAAATCTGAGTAAAGGGCTGATGGATTCGATTTCTGTAAAAGTACGAGCTAGCTAATCGGTAAAGGATGTAATTATGTATGCTGGATTTGATAGGGTTAACCTGCTTGCAGAAGAATGCAATTGAATAGACACATGATCGCAGAGCATGTTTGCTGGAACACATATGACCTGTGTTAGTAAAGATGCCCTTTAATGTATATTTGCATCCAAAAATAGGGTAGAAGCCTATCCATTCCAATCTTCGTTGAAAGTATGGACCAGCTCGAATTATCTATAACCTAAGTTACATTAACATAACTGTGCGGAGGAAGAACAATTAAAACAGAGTTATGCCTTCACGGAGAAACATAGCAATGACGGAATAAAGGCGGACGGAACCTTGAGTGAAGGAGAGGAACCACGAGCGGAATGAACAGTGAAGGGGGTTTCCGGTTTTCATCGCACCGCTTTCGACGAGCAAGCGGTATTCAAGAGGTTGGGAGAAATTCCATAGAACGAGCGACATGCGTCCCTGAACGAATTTTCAAAACCGCCATCACTGCGCGCCATCGCGCGTTAATGTCCGACCAAGGAAGCCACGCGATATTGTTGTGTGACGTCGATCTGGAGGGGAGCCATCCGATGGTGGCCATATGAGGAAGGTGCACGATGGATAACCTCGGTACGGTGTGAGTTTGTGATTGGATCATTGATTATATATGTGGGCCCTATTCTAAATTATATTAATTGGGACCTTTTAAACTAAGGTTTGCGGGGTTAATAAAGGATGTTGAATATGTGAAGTTGGCGAAATATGAAACATGTGATGAAATGAACGTGGGTTAAAATATGCGTTGATCTCACGAACACATAAACCAGGGGTCGATTTATATATACGCCTTGGGGAGTTCATAACTAAAGGAGGAATTGGATTAATATCTCAATCTCAGATTGAGATATTGAAAAGCCTTAGATTAATTAATTGCCAGACCAAGAAAATAGAACAATGAGAAGTTGTTTGGGGCTTGGGTAGACCCCGCTGGATTATCTATTTTATCTTGTCCAGGAATACCATCAGCTGTTGAGTGGTTTTGACTCATGGTATTAATAAAGGAAAAAAATTTATAAGGAGAAGAGGATCATAGTACAACGTGTGCATGTAGAGGGGTTGTTAATGAATAAATCTCTTTAAGAGATATCTGCATGATTGAACTTTGTTTCTGATAAATATGAATATATGAAGCACCTATGGAATTGATGAAGGTTCAAGATCTCTAGATCTAGAAATTATGAATCTCTAGGAAGATCTGCAAAGAAATAATGATGACCTGATGCAAGTCTGATGAAGAAATTGAAGAAATTTGGTGGATCTGAAGGTTGAAGTCTTCAACATGAAAGTGGAAGCTTTTTGCCAGTACAATCTAGTGTTAAAATTAGGGGGTCAAAGGTCCCTTCCAGGAGAGGTTGGTAAACGAGATCAGGGGGTTGGAGCTCCCTTCCAGTAGTGACTGGAGAATGAGATAAGGTTGTAGCCTTCTGCAGGTGGGTGCCTGCGTGCTAGTATAAGTCTGCGACAACACAAAAATTGTAAGAAGTTTTCTTTATAATAAATATTGAATACAGAGACGACAACAACGGTGGTTTTCTCCCAAATTGGGTTTCCACCTTAAATACTGGTGTTCATGTATGTTTCTTATGTGTGATGGCTTATTCTATTATTACTGCTTACTAAACTTCTGATGAATGAATGATGCAATAATCTAAGTAAAGAATTAAATGCATAATAACGTCTCTGATAAAAAGTGTTTTAGTTAGCTCTAAATAATGATTCACCCCCCCCCCCCTTTCAGTATTTTTCCCAACAATTGGTATCAGAGCAGGTCCTTCTGAAAAGCTTAGCCGCTAGAAGGAAGATCAATCAAGATGAGCAATCAAAATGGAATAGCATCTATCAGGCCTCCACTCTTCAACGAAAACAATTTAATCTTCTGGAAAACAAGGATTAGATCCTATCTTCAGTCTCTGGGAGCAGATGTATGGGCTATTATTGAAACATGATATCAGTATCCAGCCGCAGTACCAACAGATCCAACGGAAAGAAATAATTATGAAACAAATGCAAAGGCGGTTAATGCTCTATTGGGAAGTCTAATTGAATCAGAATTTTTCAAATTCATGCAACTGAATACAGCAAAGGAAATATGGGACAAAATCATTCTAAGTTATGAAGGTGATGCAAAGGTAAAAAGTGCTAAACTCCAAACTCTCGGAATTCAATATGAAAACCTAAAAATGCATAATGAGGAGAACATTGCCAATTTCTTTTTACGTCTTTATGATATTGTAAATCGTATGAGAAATCTGGGAGAAACAATAATAAAATCTACTTTGGTTGAGAAATTTTTAAGATCACTAACGACAAAATTTGAGTAAAAAGTTTCTGCTCTTGAAGAAAAGTAGGATCTTCAAAATCTTACTATGGTGCAACTTCATGGCATACTAACTACATATGAAATGAGAAGAGGAGGACCATCTGAAGTCAAAGAATCCGTCTTTAGAGCTTCTACAAAAGGGAAAGAATTACAAGAGACAGAAGGATCAGAGTATATCTCAGAAGAAGATGAGGTAAATTTTGTAAAGAAACTCCAACTTGGTATAGGACGGTTCAGAGGTAAGCTTCCTTTCAAATGTTTTTATTGTGGAAGAGTTGGTCATTATGCTACTAAGTTTCCTTACAAAGAAACACATGAAAAAGGAAAGGAAGTAGCAAGAAGGAATAAGAATCGGTTTAGCACTAGAAAAAGCTACTATACTCATGAAGACAGTGATGGGTTATCAGACAGTGAGGAAGAATGTGAACAAGATATTAGACTTCTCATGGAAATTGAAAAAGAGTCTAGAGAAGAAAAGGATACTTTTATGGATGCTTTAGAGGGCAATGATTTTCTTGATGAAATCAATCAACTCAAAATATGCTTAGAAGAAAGTAAAATATCCATAGAAACTCTGAAAAACTAGCTTCAAGAAAAGGAGAAACATAATGAGAAATTAGAATGTGAAATAGTAAGTCTAAGAAAAGAAATTAAGAAAGTAAAGAATTTGAATCTTAGATTTTCTAAAGGATATGAAACCTTAGATGAGATTATCAAGGTACAACATTCTCCTCTTCTAAAGACAAGTCTT
The DNA here is from genome assembly GCA_034641835.2 of Pinus albicaulis. Taxonomy (NCBI): domain Eukaryota; kingdom Viridiplantae; phylum Streptophyta; class Pinopsida; order Pinales; family Pinaceae; genus Pinus; species Pinus albicaulis. Next base: position 773,709,608 of record CM076577.1, on the reverse strand, counting down.
GGATATATCAAAGAATCTTCTCATGCTTCAGCACCAAATTATCTAAAAGCAGCTACAACCAGTACACAACATTCTGCCCCTCAGCAAGGGAATAAAGAATATTTACAGATAAAGCATGACCATCTCAATTCAAATAACACTAATAGGAGTACCTTTCAAAGAAACACCAATCAATAGGTAAATTCAAGTATAAGATTTCATGATCGCAGAAATTTCTTCTTCAATGGAAAATGTTTCTCATGTCACAATTTTGGTCATAAAGTTGTTCAATGTGTTGCATATAAAACCATCATGACAAGAGAAGCAAGAAAGAAAAGGATTGATGTTGGAACAAAGAATAATACATATAACAACTTTTCTCGTCTTCAAAATGAAGTTGAATGCGCTTATTGCAATAACTTTGGCCATGAAGAATATGAATGCAGGAGCAAAGTTCAGCCAAAAGAGCATTTTCCTTCAAGTGCCAAAGTGTGGAAAAAGAAGGAATTACAGGTTGAAAATTGTGGCATATATTTATTTGCAGAAGGTGAAGAAAATCAATGGTACATTGATAGTGGATGCTCAAAACACATGACAGGTGACAAAAACAAACTTCTTGCATATAATGATCTAGAAAAAGAAAAGAATGTTACATTTGGAAATGATACTTCTGCTGTCATTAAGGGAAAAGGATCTGTTTTTCTAAAAGAAAAGGTGAAATCCAATAATGTCATGTATGTGGATAGATTAAAGCATAACCTGTTAAGTGTAAGTCAAATGTGTGATCAAGGAACTGAAGTTGTCTTTAGTTCAAAAGAATGTGTGGTACGTGATCTTGATACAGGTAAAACAATTATAAAAGGAAACAGAACTCCAAGCAACCTGTATGTATTGAAGAACTGCAAAGAAAAATGTTACTTGAGTAAATCTTCAGAAAACTGGCCATGGCATAGAAGGTTGGGGCAGCTGAGCTTCTCTCAAATCAACAAATCAAGTAAACTTAAAGTTGTTCGTGATCTTCTCCATATTACTCTGCCTGAAAATATCATATGCAAATCTTGCCAATTTGGTAAGTAAACCAGAGTGAAATTTAGTGCCAAGGATGGATCATCAAGTAAGCCTCTTGAACTCATTCATACTGACATATGTGGACCTGTGAGGAAAAAGTCACCACGTGGTGAACAATACTATATCTTATTTATTGATGATTTCTCTAGAATGTGTTGGATTGGGTTGATTAAACACAAAGATGAAGCATTTGAGAAATTTCATATCTTCAAAGCACTGGTTGAAAATGAATTAGATCTAAAAATCAAGTGTCTTAGATCTGATCGAGGAGGAGAATATACATCAGATGAATTCCTTGAATTTTGTGAACAACATGGCATAAAAAGACAATTTTCTGTAGTTGGCACTCCACAACAAAATGGCATAGCAGAAAGAATGAATAGAACAATTCAACAAATAGCTAGAGCTATGCTTGATGATTCCGGAACACCTGACACATTTTGGGGAGAAGCAGCACATACAACGGTAAATATTTTTAACAAGGCACATGTTCGTGTAAATAGTGATAAAACTCCATATGAACTATGGTATGGTAATCCTCCCACTGTGAAGCACTTTAGAGTTTTTGGGAGCAAATGCTTTATAAAAAATAATGATGAAAAACTTGGCAAGCTTGAACCTAGAGCAGATGAAGGAATATTTCTTCGTTACTCCTCTAGGAGTAGGGCATATAAATGTTACAATAAAAGACTTTGGAAGATTTTTGAATGTATTGATGTTGTTATTGATGAGTCTCCTGCAGCTCCAAAAGAAGAAAAACAAACAATAGATGAAGACGATGATGACATATATCCTTCTACATCAAATAGGAATGAAATAGACAGTGAACCCAATGAAGAACCCGAAGATGATTTATCTAAAAAAGCTCCATTCAGATATGTTCAAAAGAATCATCCAGAATCTTAAATTTTGGGAGAAAAGGGATTAGGTGTACAAACAAGAAGGACTCTTGTGGGATCGTCTATCTATCTGGCATTTCTATCCACTATTGAACCACAAAATGTCAATCAAGCCAGCAAAGATGAATGTTGGATTCAAGCCATGAATGAAGAGCTTGATCAAATTGAAAAGAATCACACTTGTGAATTAGTACCAAGACCTCATGACAAAAATGTCATTGGAACTAAATGGATATTCAAAAATAAGTTAAATGAGAATGGAGATGTTATAAGAAATAAAGCAAGACTTGTTTGCAAGGGGTATGCTCAACAAGAAGGTATAGACTTTGAAGAAAATTTTGCTCATGTAGCCAGACTTGAAGCCATAAGAATGTTTCTTTCTTTTTCAAGATTTCAACAAATCAAAGTTTATCAAATGGATGTTAAATATGCTTTTCTCAATGGTGATCTAGAAGAAGAAGTTTATATAGAACAACCAGAATGATTCATTTTGGGAAATGACGAAAAACTTGTTTGTAGACTTAAAAAGGCTCTATATGGTCTCAAACAAGCTCCAAGGGCATGGTACTATCGTCTTGACAAATATCTTCATCAACAAGGATTTTCAAAGGGGTCTGCTGATAGCAACTTATACACAAAAACTGAAAATGATAAACTATTTATTGTGGTTGTATATGTTGATGATATCATTTTTGGAAGTAATGAAGAGTCGATGAGTCAGAAATTTGCTTCTACTATGCAGCAAGAATTTGAAATGTCTTTACTTGGGGAACTAACATTATTTCTTGGCTTGCAAGTGCAACAAGCAACAGATGGCATATTCTTATCACAAGAAAAATATCTTAAGAAAATTCTGAAAAAGTATGGCATGGAAGAATGAAAACCTATAAGTACACCAATGATAACCGGATGTAATCTCAGTTCTCATGATGATTCTCCCACTGTGAATCAACCAGAATATAGATCTATGATAGGAAGCCTACTTTATCTCACTAGGACTAGACCATACATTATGCATGCAGCTGGGATTGTGGGACGATTCCAAGCTAATCCAAAAGAGTCTCATCTTCAGGTTGTCAAAAGAATATTCAAATATCTGCAAGGAACTCAAGACTTTGGACTATGGTATCCAAAGAATGTTGATCTCACTCTTCATGCTTACAATGATGCAGATTGGGCCGGAAATGTTGATGATCGGAAAAGCACTAGTGGTGGTGAATTCTATATGGGGCCCCAGTTAGTATCTTGGTTCAGCAAGAAGCAAAGCTCTATTTCCTTATCTACAGCAGAAGTAGAATATGTGGCCGCAGCATCATGTTGCACTCAACTTCTTTAGATGATGCAAACCTTACAATACATTCAAATCAAATGTTCACCTCTTATCTCCATTATGTGTGATAATACAAGTGCCATCAGTATCTCAAAGAATCTTGTTATGCATTCCAATACCAAGCACATTCCCATCAAATATCACTTCTTACGTGAACAAGTGCTTGAACAAAAGGTGAAGTTGGAGTATGTTCCCTCCAAAGAACAAGTTGCTGATATATTTACCAAACCTCTACCCAGGGAAGCGTTCGAATATCTCAGAAAAAAGCTGGGAGTAGTCTCTGTCATGCAAAATATCAGATCTACTTAAATACAGAATATTAAATTGGATACGCGGATTTCCTGTAGGACAGCCGCGTATATATGCAAGTTTATACACAAAAAACTACATATGGGTATTTGCTGACAAAGTTTTTCTGGGTTAGCATTCTTCAGCACAGCTGCGGTGATAATGAGTATCTTTGGATGCACAAGTTAAGGGGGAGCATTGGTCATGTGGAAAGGATGCATTGTTGGCACTCTAATTATTTGTTGTAGTCTGATCTCATGCTTGAGAATTTTTTGATCTTGATTGTATAAGTCATTTCTGTTATTTCATTGAATATTATGCTTGAAAATGCAGCATGATCTCAGGGGGAGCATGGTATTGTCGGTACAAAGGATCATGATCTACCCTTTGCCCTTGATGTCAAAGGGGGAGATTGTTGGCAATACAATTCAATGTTACTGAATGTATTTCTGGTCAATGTTGCTAGTCATGGTTGCCATCAAGTCCAAAGGGGGAGATTGTTGGAAATATGTTTCTTGTATCCTATTATATGATTGTCCTTGATGGAAACTCTCTGACAAAGGATGCAGATAATGACTGTCTGAAGAACTCAGAAAACCATCAGCAGTTCTATACAAGCAGAATATAAGACTGAATGTACATTAATCGAAGCTTTGGGAGAATCGATGTGAATAAAGATGTGTTAAATCATGTGTGAATAAGTTTGGTGTATTCATACATCCTGACAAACCTATAAAGTTGGAGGGTTCTGGTCTCTTTGCAATATGTGTTAAGTATGGCTGAGTAAATCTGAGTAAAGGGCTGATGGATTCGATTTCTGTAAAAGCACGAGCTAGCTAATCGGTAAAGGATGTAATTCTGTATGGTGGATTCAATAGGGTTAACCTGCTTGCTGAAGAATGCAATTGAATAGACACATGATCGCAGAGAATGTTTGTTGGAATAAATATGACCTGTGTTAGTAAATATGCCCTTTAATGTATATTTTCATCCACAAATAGGGTAGAAGCCTATCCATTCCAATCTCCATTGAAAGTATGGACCAACTCGAATTATATATAACCTGAGTTACATTAACATAATTGCACGGAGGAAGAACAATTAAAACAGAGTTATGCCTTCACGGAGAAACGTAGCAATGACGGAATAAAGGTAGACGGAACCTTGACCGAAGGAGAGGAACCAGAAGCAGAATGAACAGTGAAGGGGGTTTCCAATTTTCATCACAACGCTTTCGACGGGCAAGCGGTATTCAAGAGGTTGGGAGAAATTCCATAGAAAGAGCGACATGCGTCCCTGAACTAATTTTCAAAACCGCCATCACTGCACGCCATCGTGCATTAATGTTCGACCAAGGAAGCCACGCGATATTGTTGTGCGCCGTCGATCTCGAGGGGAGCCATTGGACGATGACCATATGAGGAAGGCGCACGATGGATAACCTTGGTACGGTGCGAGTATGTGATTGGATCATTGATTATATATGTGGGCCCTGTTCTAAATAATATTAATTGGGACCTTTTAAACTAAGGTTTGCGGGGTTAATAAAGGATGTTGAATATGTGAAGTTGGCGAAATATGAAACATGTGATGAAATGAACGTGGGTTAAAATATGCGTTGATCTCACGAAAACATAAACTAGGGGTCGATATATATATATATATATATATATATATATGCCTTGGGGAGTTCATAACTAAAAGAGGAATTGGATTAATATCTCAATCTCAGATTGAGATATTGAAAATCCTTAGATTAATTAATTGCCAGACCAAGAAAATAGAACAATGAGAAGTTGTTTGGGGCTTGGGTAGACCCCTCTGGATTATCTATTTGATCTTGTCCAGGAATACCATCAGCTTTTGAGTGGTTTTGACTCATGGTATTAATAAAGGAAAAAACTTAATAAGGAGAAGAGGATAATAGTACAACGTGTGCATGTAGAGGGGTTGTTAATGAATAAATCTCTTTAAGAGATATCTGCATGATTGAACTCTGTTTCTGATAAATATGAATCTATGAAGCATCTATGGAGTTGATGAAGGTTCAAGATCTCTAGATCTAGAAATGATGAATCTCTAGGAAGATCTACAAAGAAATAATGAAGACCTAATGCAAGTCTGATGAAGAAATTGAAGAAATTCGGTGGATCTGAGGGTTGAAGTCTTCAGCATGAAAGTGGAAGCTTTTTGCCAGTACAAGTTGGTGTTAAAATCAAGGGGTCGAAGCTCCCTTCCAGGAGAGGTTGGTAAACAAGATCAGGGGGTTGGAGCTCCCTTCCAGTAGTGACTGGAGAACGAGAGAAGGTTGTAGCCTTCTACAGGTGGGTGCCTGCGTGCTGGTATAAGTCTACACCAGCACAAAAATTGTAAGAAGTTTTCTTTATAATAAATATTGAAGACAGAGACGACAACAATGGTGGTTTTCTCCCAAATTGGGTTTCCACCTTAAATACTGGTGTTCATTTGTGTTGCTTATGTGTGATGGCTTATTCTATTATTACTGCTTACTAAACTTCTGATGAATGAATGATGCAATAATCTAAGTAAATAATTAAATGCATAATAAGATCTCTGATAAAAAGTGTTTTAGTTAGCTCTAAATATTGATTCAACCCCCCCCCCCCCCCCCTCTCAGTATTTTTCCCAACATTTTTCTTTTCACTTATAAAAAACAAAAAATGTTAAGGAAGGAAAATCGACAGATTTAGAGAGACAAAATTGATTTTATCTTTCTAAAAAATGGAATTTCACTAAAATCAATTATTCTTTGATGAACTCTCATTTTTTATATAGCATGAATATTCTGTTTATCAGTCAAGAAAATAAAGTTTAATATAGTAAAGACCTGTTTACAAAAAATAAATCTCAAACTTGACATTATCATCTAGAATCTTAAAAATACCTATGATTCATCCCATTTGGAAAATCTTATAAATTTTCAAAAGTAATTCAAAAGAAAATAAAAAATATAATTAGAAGAAAAACTTAAAAAGATAATAAGTCTCATCACGGTCTTGTTTACCATGTTCATAAAGAAATAGTTAAACTGACATTACCAATACTATCTACCAAAACAAGGTAATGAATTGATATTATATAAAAAATACAAGGGGTCTCATCAAGAGCCAGCTTGATCAGTTTAATTACTACTAGTGAGTGGCATTGTCATCATTTGGTTACCAATCCAAGGAAATGGATTTTAAGTAAATAAAAAATATATAAAATAAAATTCTCAGAGATTAGAATTTACTTCTGAAAATTATAAGAAATACTAGATGGGACAATGAATCAGTGTTGGGTAAAAGGTAACCTTGCCAAAAGCTTAAATTGCCTATTGGAACAGAAGCTCTATCTATGATAAAAGAGTAAATTTTTATAAAGCTGATCTGTAAAGGTTATTTACTTTATCTTTTTAAACTGAGTAAGGAATGATATATATTTTCATACTTATACCTTTAAAAGAGGAATTCTTATGGATAATAAATAAGATAAACTTTCATTTCTTACAAAAGATATTATTTATTTGAAATTTCACTCCTTTAACTATTTTATTTTCAAAAAATCTTAGAAATTTCAAAATATTTTTATCGGATATATATGGTTCACCCAAGTGAATCACCAATTGTTGTGCTATACAACAACCCCTTATTTATCTTTATAAATAGGGACCCTTTAGAAATAAATAGGAAATCCTTTTTATAATTTCATAAAATAAAAAACTTAGATAATAAATATTTTCTATTTTTGTCTTGTTATTTTAAAGCGTATTACACATCACATATCTTAATGAATTTCAAAAAAACCCATAAAACGTAAAATATACAAATTTCGATATGCGCTCAAGCTTCTCCAAAGATATGATTTAAAACTTTACAAAAAGCCTCAATCATTGTTATATTTACTTTATCGCACCGCACTTCACTTAATCAATCAAAAGCTTTAAAAGCAAAATGATATAAGTTGCGACCCCGTAGACCTGACGAGAAAATAAACCAATAAATATAAAACCTTCGACTATCGTGATCACTTTAGTTTTATAGAAAATCGTAATTCACATTTCGCTCAACTTATAATATACGCTTAATCGTTATCACATAAAATTTGCGATCTGCGATTTGCGTAGATCGCATTTCGCAACCTTTAAGGGTAAGTATTACGAAATGTTATAAGTTTTAATCCGTGATATGCACATTAATGTCATTTAATGAATCAAGTGTGTAAAACATCTTGTGTCATATCAAAATGAAATTTAAGATCTTAACGGATTTAAAATGATTGATAGATCTTACGTGTGGAGATATGTGAAATATTAATCAGAAATTATGAATGATAATTGATGTTATATTTTAATAGATTGATATATTCTCACGTGTGTTTGAAATAAATGATAGATTTATCTCTTTGATACTCCATACTTGTTAAAATTCACTCTGCTTTTAGGAAACCAGTTAACGGATTGAAGAAGAGAAAAATGAGCAAAAAGGGTAAAGAAATTTCTCAGACGTCATCCACAGAAGATACAGATATGTCTCCATTATTCTGAGATACTATCTGCAACAAAGATTGTGGCAATTCGACATGGGAGGCAATGTATTAAATTTTTGAAAGTGAAGGACCAAGGGTGATAAAAAAAATTTCTTCAATAGGCACTGCTTCTACCTTCGACGCAACTCTTTTTGACGTTGCATGCTCATACATTCATAGGATATCTCCAAGACCAAATATTCTTCCCTATACAGAAATTTTTAAGTGGGAAATTGACCACTTAAACATTGAATATAGAATGTTCAAGAATTCGAGGGGAGAAACTATGGGTTCTTTTAGGGCAGAGGATTTAATAGAAATGTACCATCTACCACCCCCACAGTAGAAATATGACAAAGAATACTTGCAGAAGTTTAAAGGAGAACATCCATACCTTATCAAAGTAATCCAAGAATGGAAGGATAATCAGGGGAAATTGAAGCAAGTTAATTTTGGTACGTACCCAATTTCCCAAATTCCTAATCCTTACTATTATGCTGCTAGTATGTTATGTAGATTATTTGCCAAACTAGGTAGCACTAGATTCTCAAGAGGCTGGGTTCCCCTAATTGAAGCAATCATCAATTAATCAATTTTAAATTGTGCAGACATCTTATCTAATAACCTAGCCATGCACATAACCGAATATAGAAATAAAAGAAGTAATTCATTCAGAGAAATACCTCCCTTTTATATGTCTGCCTATGTCATGGATGTTATCTGTTTTACTTCTAGTTTTCCTAACATGGGTTGGAAATGGACTACCAAGGGCCCTACCCAAATTCACGTTTACCACAGAGAACTCTGGGATTCAGATTTCCACTTACACTTCTATAAGGTCTGTTATGGAGTCATATTTGCTATACACCAGATGATTTTTAACAAAAGGGCTCTTAGGTTTTCTGAAGAAGCCAATCCAGACATTATTCCAGTAGCTAGATGGTTTGCTGAAGAAAATTTTACATATATTAGAGTATTCGGGAGTCATGCTTCTCCCCATGTTTTACCCTATTATGTTCTTGATAAGTTACTTGCAAAAGAAATAGCTTATTAGCTTGTCAATGGTGTTATGAAGCAACTGAAGGACGCTAAAAAGGATATTTGGCCTAATTTCCCTCTACAATGTGGCACCTTTGCTTTATCTAATATCTGCCATACTTACAAGGAGGTTCCCAAAATTCAGATATTGAAATTGGCATTTATGCCAAGAAGATTATATGATCCAAATGATGTGATTAAAACTTACATCATAGAGCTTAAGATGAAGCCTTTTGTAAAGGAGGAAGATGGATTTGATGATCTCTTCCAGGGCATGGAAAATTTCTCAGATATTATCAAGTATGTATCTAGTCAACTAGGTCAAAAGGATGTTGAAGCTTTTCAAGCATACAGAAACAAGAGACTAGAAAAATTACCTCTAAATTTGATAACTATTTAAGATGAGAATAAACACACTCCAAGTGTTAGTCTAGATGATGAAATAAAAGAAATGTGTAAAGATGAATCAGGCCAATCGCAGCAACAATCTGATAATTCAAATCATTCTGAAAATGAATCCGAATCTCAGAAAGAAAACTCAGAAAAGGAAATTGACCAAGTCATTCAAGAGATATAAATGCCGGAGGAAACAAGAAATAATAGGACAGAATCAAATTATGAAACAGTTCAGCACAGTCACAACATGCTAGAGCAGTCCAATTTACCGCAAGCAAAAGATCTTATAAATGAATGGGAAGAATTTTCTGAAGCAATAAACACTTCTAAATAAAATCCCAATATTGATCAAGCAACAAGTTTCCAAACACCAGAACACTCACAGAAGATAGTGGAGACTGTTAATTCACTACAAAGAGCTACATCAATGCATGATAAATAAATCATACCGGCCTACCCCACAGATCAGATAGTTTTACAGATTGAAGATATCCCTTCATTAGATATTTTCTACAGTCCTAGTTACAAGGTTGTAGTTAAAGAAATAAAAGAAGGAGAATTGATGAAAAAACTCCAAAACCTACAGATGAATCAGTTGATGTACTATGGAAAGGTTCCTCAAAGGACCCCACTGAACATCTAACCAAATTATCACAGTATGCAGGGGCATATGCTACCACTACTGTTGATAAAGCTACTGATGTTAGAGTGTTGTTAAGACAGAAGGAAGCCAGAGTACAAGAATTAGAAAAGTTGTTGAATGAAGAGAAATCCAATTCTAGTGAGCAAGTTAAAGTAAACACAACCCAATTTCATAAATATATTGAAAGTCTCAAATTGCAGCATCTGACAGATATTAATGAAAAAAAAGCACAACTGGAAATAGAAATGACTAAGTAACAAATTCAACCACAATTAGAACAATTTATCAAAGAAGCACTTGATTTAAACACCAAGTTAAATAAATAACAAGAATTTTTTTGTCATCAAGCCTCCATGACTGATTCTTATTGTGATTCAATTAAAATAATGATCCAAGAGATAGCTTTTCAGAAACTGGAATGTGAAAGACTTGAGAAGAAAATGGAAGGGAACATTCAATGGAAAGTTTCAGATTCGGGAAAGTAAGCTAATCTACCCCAAGTAGATAAGCTTCACAAAGAAATTATGTTCACTGAATGGGAAGTGCAAATCAATCAAGCAAAGAAAACAATGACCAAGACATCTAAGATGTCAAGTGAGATTATTGAATCTATGTGTGAGAAACTGTCTAAAACAAAACTTCTTAAGGAAAACACGTCTGATGTGTTTTCAGAAACTAGACAACTAGAAACGAAGTGGAGGCAGAGAGTAGATACACAGGAGGAAATGATTAAAAAGGTAAATGAGTTTGATGAGGAAAATTACTGGAAATTTCTGATCAAACCTTACCATCAACATCAAACTCTTCAGTCTTTTATAGATTCAAAAAAAAGATCCCAGTCAGTAATATCAAATGCTATTTTCAAGGGACAGATCCGATCAAGGATATCACAGCTAGCTTAGCTCAAATAAATGTTAGATATTTTCCAACTTCGTGACCACATTCAGAAAGAAGGGCGGGATTCACAAAATCAGGATTGTTAGTTTAATTTCCTAGATTGTTGTTTAAGTTAGCTTTTTGAGGAAGGTTGTTTGAAACCTCCTCTATATTTTTGTAGTAATTTATTTTAGTTTATAGTTAGTTTAGTATTTAAACCCTTCTCATGCATTTAGAGAAGGGTCCAGAAATTTGTCAAAAACATTTGCAAAGAATGCACTATTGTAAGTTTGTGAGTGCTTTGATGAATTAATGGAACACATTCTGTTATATTTTAACAACTAAAGTTGTTTAACTGATGTTGGACTATTGCAATATTTAAATTGCTCGAAAGTGAGAAGGAACAGATTCATTGCTATCAGTTTACATGAGTAGAACTTCGCACATATGGTACTTTTGTTCACTTGTATTAAGTCTTATTTCGTAAATTGACAGTTATCTTCTTCTTGCATTACATATTTGAAATGTCATCATATATAAATGTTACATGCACTTCTGTTCTAATATTTAGCTATGGTTTATTATTGAATATGTAATCACATTGATAAATGCGATATTTCTTTCACAATTCTTCAATGCAAACTAATTTGTTCGAAGAATCATTTTACATAATTTTCATCTCTTTCGACTGTTAAATGAGCTATATTACTAATAGTTGAAAGATATCATTTTAGATCGCATAAAGGAAAAACACCCTGGGTACATATTAGATTAATAATTTAGATAGATGCACATAGAATCCCCAGTCAGAGCCACTATACCAAACGGAAAAGGAGCTGCTTTAAGGTCTGGACTGGGTGGTTTTCCCCCATGTTTTGGCTATGGAATTCTGAGGCCTCAACACGGTGTAAACCATACGCTCTTCACTTAGGGTGTGTGTGTATGTGATAAGTATGTTAATTTTAATTTAAGCCTAGACGTGTGTAGAGAAAAAACTAAAAAATATGTTATATAACTGTAAATAAATCTGAAAATGACAGTAAAGGAAACTGAATGCGACGGTGAAATAAACAGCTAAAGATGCATCAATTTAAACCCAAGGAGGAGGGCTTCCCAACAACTAGTCTATGGGTGGTAAAAATCTAGTTAAAACACACAAAATTGCAAATGGATCTAAAGTCGGGAGGGACAGGGATCTAAAGGTCAGATATGCTAGAAATAGGTGCAGAAAACAACAATAAACTAGAGGGGAAAATGCTGCAAAATAGGTGGCGAAAGGCTACAACCTGAAGGGAAACGAAGGGGGCCCTAAAGGAGGACCAAAAAAAACTGAAAATAGGAGTCTTGGATGGATGAATAACCAAACTCAAATGGATATGAAATTACAGGCTCATATTTGAAAAATGGTTGAAAACACTGAAATATCAGAGGACCTACTTCAGCTAAATTCCTCCTAAAAAGGTGGAAGTGTACTGAAGCCCTAAGGGGCTTGGTTCCTACTTTGGTGAGTAAAACTAAGCAAGTACAGGTCCAATATGGGTGAAGAGGGAGGTCAAAAAACCCTAAACAGTGGCCTAGACAAACCTCAAAAAATCACAGAAGAATTCCCGCAAAAAGTACAGGTTGCAGGTTCTGACCTGTTTTCTGCTGAGGTCACAGGTTTCTGGTTGTTTTCCGCTTCCTAAAGGCTGAGGTCACAAGTTTTGGCCCAAAAAGTGCGACTTGCACTTCTGGTTGTTTCGGGAGGAGATTTAAGAAAAAAATTTCATCTCTGCTACGATTGATACCTATTATCTATGCAATAGGCCTAGAAAAACACAAAATTAATAATTTTTACTATTTTAGGGTTTTAAAGGTTAAAAAAACATCAAGAAATGAAAAATAAGAAGTTGAAGAAAAACCCTAGGGGTTGAAGCAGCTGATCATGTAGGGATCTAAAAAACGATAACGGTCGTAATTATAAACCTTTGTGGAGTTTCCAGTTGTTAGTGTGAATTCTAATCACAAGCGTATGAAAAAATCTCACTTTAGCTGTGTATAACAAACAACCCTGACATAAAATATGGTTGTCAATTTCCTTAGATCTGGAGTTAGTTGTGATCATAATAAATGCTACGTAAATCCAAATCTATGCAGTTAAAGAAATTAAACAACAAATAATAAGAAAGAGTTGCTCCATGTATCCAATGAACAAGACAATATTTTTTAAAGCTTTCTTTGTATTATGACACCTAGGAAGGGAACATAGAAAGATGTTACTAGTCTCCCTCAATGGGATGGGTTCTTGTATGTCCTCAATGCTTCAGATCTAAGATCTCCGTCTCTTGATGGTGCAGAAAACCTAGAAAAAAATGGAACTCAAAGGGAGATCACAAGAAAAAAGTAGAAAAATATGACAATGATGGAGGACCAAAGTCAGACCAAAAGTATAGATTGTAATATCCCTTTTCAGGAAAATCAACAATATTGACACCAAAAATATAGTTTTTAGAATATTACACTATAATAATGAGGAAAAACACTTGGATCCATTATTTTATGTATTATAACCCTCAAATGTAGAAGGGGATTAGAAACAAATCATTCTAACTATGTTAAACATATCTCCCAAGCCCAATATAGGCTAAAAACACCCAAACCCCATGACTTTTACAACACAAAATTTATGAAGCATAAGACAACAAAGTTTCATGAGGTTTTCTGCTATAGCAAAATGGAAACCAATAGATCATATTATATATTACTCAAAGAGCTAAGAAAATGGAGATCAAGTCTCTTTTATACAATCTTAAGATAACCTACCAAGGGTTTCTTGAAAGCATGAGGTACAAAAAGTAGATCTACAGATATATGAATGAAAATTACGCTGTCTAACTGTAGCTCTGCATACAAATGGCTGGAAAATACAAGAAATGGTGGAAAGTACTCCTTTCTAGCTTTCTGGAAGAAATATTGATCCTTTCCATAGGAAACTAGCTCACAAACAAGGGTTTTAACCCTACCATTGCAACACCATGAAAAATAATGCAGTTTGTCCAAGGAAATGTGCTATAGCTGTAGGTGGCTTCTTGAACCAATTTTTTGTAGTGGAAAGATAGACCAATATACTCCTCTCATATCCCTTCACCAAGCTCTCCAAGAAAGAGTGTGGAATTCTCGCATGAGAATACCTTGCATTAAACAGTGCAGCAGACCCAACTAAATAGCTGAAGTATCCAATAAGTCATAAGACTCAATCATAAACCATATTTTGAATGCCTCTCATGGCTTCCATCCATTCTCTTTTATTCTTAGTGAGCCTTCTCATCCTTGGCCCCACTCATTCATGAGGTTGCTTCCTTGCAAAGACTCCTCCTCCAAAACTGTGATGTTCCCACTAGCTCCACTCTCTCATTTGGCAACACTATTGATTTGGTAAACCTTGATTTATTCCACATGCATTTCTCCCTTTCACACTCAAGGTGAATTTTTTCCTACCTAAACTGATCCAATTCACACTGGAAGTGTTTTATTCCTACTAAAGAGATTTAAGGGTCCCCCCTACCCCATTTATTCTTCTAGACTAAAAAATAGAGCAACATATAATATTCCAAATAGCAATAAGCTATTTGGGAATATTACAGTCCTCCCCTCCCAAAATTTTCTTGTACTCAAGAAAAAGTAAAGAAGGATGCTACAGAATCTTCTCTCCTTCCCAAGTGGCATCCTCATCAGGAAGATTCCTCCATCGAACCAAATATTCTTTGATCACCCTGTTCCTTAGCTGCCTCTCCTGAGTATCCAAGATAGCCTCTTGTTGCAAAACTATATGGCCCTCATCATCAATATATGGGAGATCCAAATTGGCAACCACATGTTGTCCAATGGCCTTCCTGAGGCATGAGACATGAAAAATGTTATAGATCTTGCTCCCAATAGGAAGCTCCAACTCATATGCTACTTCCCCAACATGACGGACCACCTTATATGGTCCATAGAATCAATTTTTGAGCTTCTCAACTCCCTTATCCTTGAGTGTAGACTGTCTATAAGGCTAAATACGAAGATAGACCAAGTCATCTACCTCAAACTGTCTCTCTATCCGATCACGGTCTGCATATATTTTCTGCTGATTTTGTGCTGTAGCAATGTTTTCCTTGACGGCCCGGAGTATATCCTGATTCTATTGAATCCATTCATTTTCTCTAGGAGCTTTGATTTCCCAAAAAATCACATTAGAAAATGAAAGTACATCATACCCATAAAGAGCTTGAAATGGGGTCATGCTAATAGACATATGGAAAGTTGTGTTGTAACAATACTCCCCCAAATGGAGCCAACACAACCATGCTCTCTGTTGGCCTGAAACATAGTTTCTCAAGTAGCCTTCCAACCACTTGTTCACTATTTTAGTCTGTCCATCGGTTTGTGGGTGATAGCTGGTACTTGGTGTCAATTCAGTACCCACTAACCGAAAACATTCTTGCCAAAATCCACCCATGAAGCGGCTATCCCGATCACCAACTATGGTCTTTGGGAGACCATGGAGTCTAAAGATATCTCTGAAGAAAATCTCAGCTATCTATGAAGCAGTATATCATGCAGAAATAGCAAAGAAATGTGAATACTTTGTTAGTCAATCAACAACTACAAAGATACAATCCTTACCCTGAACTTTAGGTAGATTGGTGATGAATTCCATAGAAAAACTCTCCCATTTTCCATCTGGAATAGGAAGTGGCTGCAATAATCCTGCAAGATGGTTTTTTTCTCCTTTGTTCTATTGGAAAACTATGCACTCCTTGATTTTTTGGAGTACATCCTCCTTTATACCCTTCCATGAGAATCTCTCCCGAATAGCCCGATAAGTCTTGGTAAATCCTTGATGCCCTGCTAGGGGGGAATCATGTGATGCTTGCAAAATATTCTCCTTGAGCTTAGGATATCTAGTCAAGAAGACCCAATCTCAGTAATAGATGACCTCATCCATCACTCTATACCTCTCATCAGTCACCATTGATCTAGGATCTCACATGCAAAGTTGTCCTTGGGATATTCCACCAACAACTGAGCTTTCCAATCTGCATCTATGCCCCTTAAGGATAGCGTTGATGGCCTTTTGGATAGAGCATATGCCACCACATTACTCTTCTCTTTGACATACTCTATGTCAAATTCATATGCTTGGATCTCACTTAACCATTTTTTCTGCCTCTCCTGAAGCTGCTTTTGTTCAAGAAAGAATTGGAGACTATTATGATCAGTCTTTACTCGGAATTTATTCCCCACCAAATACCGCCAGAAGTTGGCTAAATAATGTATAATAGACAACATATCTTTATCATATATGGGGTATATCCTCTCATGTGGCAGCAACTTCCGGCTCTCAAAAGCTATAGGGTGTCCCCCTTGCATCAATACTTCCCCAATGCCTTCCTGTGAAGCATCACATTCCAACACAAAGGGTTGAGTAAAATCAGGTAGGACCAATACCGGGAAACTACTCATCACCTCCTTGAGCTTATCAAAAGATCTCTGCATTTTAGGTTTCCAACTGAAGGCTCCCTTCTTGGTTAGATCTGTAAGTGGAGCTACTAGTTTATAGAACCACTTCCGGTAATAGGTACATATGCCTAGGAATCCCTAAAGTTCTGTGACTTTTTTTGGTTCAGGCAAATCTCTAATAGCACGGATCTTCTCTTCATGGACTCTTACCCCATCCACTCTAATGATGTGGCCCAAGTAAAGCATCTCTGTGAGCCCAAAATCACATTTGGAGAGCTTAGCATAAGACTGCTACTCCTTAAGAATGCATAATACTGCCTCAATATGTTGTAAATGTTCCTCCCATGTGCAACTATAAATAAGAATGTCATCAAATAAGACCAACACAAAATTCCTCAAGTGACCATGAAAGATGTGATTCATACAAGATTGGAATTTTTCTGGGGAATTGGTTAGTCCAAAAGGCATTACAAAAAACTCAAAATGCCCGTAGTGACACCAGAATGTTGTCTCGGGGATGTCTTGATCCCTCACCCTGATTTGATGATACCCCGATCTCAAATCAATCTTGGAGAAATACTTGGAACCTCTTAGTTCATCCATCAATTCATCGATCCCAGGAATTGGGTATCTATTCTTCATGGTCTTCTTGTTCAATGCTCTATAATCAATGCACATTCTGAATGTACCACCCTTCTTCTTCACCAAGACCACTGAAGAGGAAAAATGACTAGTGCTAGGTCAGATATGTCCTAAGGCCAAAAGATCTTGAATGGCCTTTTCAATATCATCTCTATAGGATTTGGGGTGCCTATAGGGTGTGGTAATCATTGCTTGGATTCCTTACTCTAGCTCAATAGTATGTTCAAAACCTCGGCCAGGAGGTCTTCCAGGTGGAATATCTCCAAACAATGTAGAGTATTGATCCAGGATAGTTTGTACATCTGGATGTACTGATGAATCCTTGCTCCTAGCTTCTGACAAACACAGTTCTAATTCCCATTCTATGTCCCCTCTGCATAAATTTGCTTCCATCCTATGGTGTTGGCTTGAGGGGTCCTGAACTAGGTTCGGTGTGCAAGGTTTGCCAACAAACCCCTATACTACTGGCCCTTTCGGCAATGACCTGCGAAGTAGTATGGGTGGTGCTGGAACTAGGTTTCTGCACCCTAAGAAAGGAAGGGTAAGGAAATCAGGGCTACATTTTTTTCAGATTCCATTGCTTCTTTGCAGAGTTAACTATGTATCTATTTTCATCCACGTGCACTACATCTACAATTATATGCTTTTCATAATATCAACACAACATTATATAACCAGAGCGGAACGAATCTAGATCCAATCATTCAATACATAGACTTTCGTAGCGAGAGGACAAAAAATACATAACACAGTAATTACAACAATTCATTCAACAATACTCACATATTCATAAATAATCCTTCGTATTCATTCATTCATCAACCTTTCCTTACAATTCCCTTCCCAACCTATGCACACAACATCAGGGTCTGCACACAACTGGACTAGGATCTCCACGCACACAACCAGTAGGAGTCCGTTCCCCCAAAAACCCAAACAGATAGCTTACACAACAGATCACATCAATAGCTCATCAAATACTATCTCTTACAATCTGAAATGCCTCTCTATTTATAACAATCTAGCTTCAACATTCCTATGGTTCGCAACCCATGGTTTTCGAACCCCTAGTTTACCCTTTGACCCATTACAATGCGTTAGGGGATTTGACCCAACCCAAAACCCCTACGCTATACTAAATATAATCAAAATTAACCAAAATGGACCAGTTTCGTAGCTTGTTAGGAGACCCCATTCCAACAGTCCCCCAACACAATCTTGTGACTCGTCCCAAGTCACTTTGGTGGCGCGCTTTCAATCTGCATGCACAAGGTAGCCAGGGTGCGAAGGAGTGGTGGAAGCACTTCCTTGCTTTGGGCCGCAGCGTGTTGCGAAATGTTGATCATCGTAAGAGAAGCAGGCCCATCGATATCCGCAACAACTCGTTCTAACAACCGGTGGAGGCGTGCGATGGTAGATTACACATCATGTGCAAGCTAGAGTGCAGCATTAGACCATGGCTTAAAATTTTTGCATATAACATTCTTGGAGTGATGAAGGTCCTCAATCCTGTATATGGTAGCCAGGCGCTGCGCCGGGATGGGGGGAGGTGTGGAGACCTATACTTGATCTAGAACATATTTTTCCTGCTGCAATTCCCATTGGGCATGCTGAAGTGTCGGGTGGTGTTGTACTATCATCCATAGCTGCGTAGCTGCTTCAAGAAATTGGGCTCCTTGCGCCAGTTGTTCCTGAATGATGTGTGTTGCATTAGTGACCACGTCAATTCACTGGGCTCATTCTTTCGAGGGCATGACATACTATTGTCACCTTTCTCAGTCATGACGGTGAACTTCTTGCATCACTTTGGAAGACAGTATTTGTAACTCTATAGTAGATAGCTGCGCTAAGTCTACTTGAATGTCCCAGTAATTGGTTCATAAGTGTGAACTATGGCAGTGTGAGGGAGTAAACATATGTTGCTTCTAGCGGGCGGGATCTGGAAATGGCAGAGATGTCGCAGCAGGTCTCGATACCGCAACGTTCCTACTGAGCTTGGTTCACAGGTAATCCTTTCGGGCGAAATCCCACGCTCCCTCCTATTACTGCACTCAGCGTCCCCAGGTCCTCTTAACAGTTCCTTTGGCAAGTTGGGGTCCATAATAGAGAGACGAGTGTTACATAAAGTATGAATGAGTATAAAAAACCAGAATGTGAATAGCCAATGCTTCTTGAAGGGTGCATAAATAGCTCGACCCAACGTCTTCCAGCCATCCGCGCCCCCACTGAAGCTTCTTAATGGTGAGGTAGTTCATGTGTGTCGCGTACCCTCGATCTATCGGACCGTGATTATCATAAATGGTGATATTGATGATCTGTCGCCCGTTTTTCATGTTTGTAAGTGTCTTTTCTCATTAACTCGGGATGTGCTAACGGTCCTCCTTCATGCCCAAGGTCGTGTCCCTGAAATTTCAGCGCATAGATGACGTTTGGGGTTCATTTTTGTATCTTGAAGAGGGGTTGACATGAGGTGATCCTACAAGGCGATCAGGAGTCTCTTCAAGGTCTTTATGTTGTTCACGGGAAAAACTTCCTTGTGTGAGAAGGTTGCGTCATACATCCGTATGTTATTTATTGCTTGAGATGTTCATAGATTCTCCCAGATATTCATGATTGTAGCTAGGTTTGTAATCTTATGTGTGCTGAGGTCAGTGGTACCCTAGTAAGTCTGTTGGGATAAGGGCTTATCACACCCTTGTGTCAACAGGAATCCACGTAGGTCAACTGACCTTGAGGCCCACCCGTCTGCTGGGATGTCTATCCGCATCATCACCCTACTCCAATACTTCCTCTGAATCAATAATACCGGTCCCTGCATAGGTGCTTTGTAATGGGTTAGTGGTAATGCTTCTGTCCTGCATTTCAGGGGAGTCTTAGGCTTCGCAGGCTACTGATTATTACTTGCGTCCTCTTGGCAAGGCAAGGTTCTTTCTATGGTATAAATACGACAGAAATTCCTGATGGTTTAAAGGTTGCGAAGTGTCAACACCTCATGCAATCGGCTTTGCCAATTCTCCAGCTCCTCATCAGAGTCAGAAAAGCATTCACTGTCCTTTTCCCGAAAGAGCATTCCTTCATCCGTGGGGTTAACCCGATATTCATCCTACGCAGTTATCTTATAGATGTGATCCAATTCTTCCTTTGCATAGGCTGGCTCGGTATATCGTGCACCTTCTATGGGATCCAGGGGTACTATGACATGCGTACCTTCATTTTCGAACACCATGCTACGTTTCTTGAGATTGATGATCCCCCCATGTCTATCGCCCAATCCAGTCCAAGGAGCGCAGGGTAGGGGTCTGCATCTTCAACTATTTATATTACTTCAAAATCATCTAGGGCCTTTACTCCTGCAATGTCCACCATGATTTTTGGTAACCTACCCAGAGGGATTATCTTTTGTTGATTCACCATTTTCAGCTGGATAGTAGACCATTCCAACTTAGGCTCTCCCATTCGTTGCCATGTTTGTTTTGGTAAGACATTGGAATCTGATCCCAGATCTAAGATAACCTGATCCATTTCATAGTCTCTGATCTGTGCGGTTGATCGCATCTCTCTCCCGATGCGTTTCCTATCCAAATTGTGTACATCCTTGGTCTCAGGGATCAAGGTGAGATGAGCTGCGTAGGTATTTAGTAATGCTAAGAGATTCCCTACTACCTATGGATTCCTTAACAACTTTAGACATGCCTTTAAAAAGGTCTGAATTCCTTCTTCAATTGGAGGCTGTGCATGGGTTGTTGATGGTTCCTGTTCGTTGCAAGATACTTCTTTTCGAGAGTCAAGACCTCCTTTGTTTCCCTGGGTATCCAAACCCCTACGTGTCATGACCTTTACACTTATATCTGCCTCTCGCAACTCATTTTTAACCTTTTATACATTCTACATAGGGGTAGGCTGCCTTTCCTGCATTTTGGCTATTAAAATTGAGCAGTCTTCTACCTCATGATCCAGCTATCTACAATATTTACATGATGGCTTTGTGGGATTAGGGAATTCTCTAGCAAGGTTTCCTATTTCTCCACAGTTATAACAGATTAGCTGAACTCATCCTCGGCCTGCACTTCCTCCCCGACCTCCTCTTCCTCAGGCTAATGATCCTCTAAAGTGCGCAACCAATCTTCGCGATGCAAGATCTAACTGCACC
This sequence comes from Pinus albicaulis, assembly GCA_034641835.2. Classification (NCBI taxonomy): domain Eukaryota; kingdom Viridiplantae; phylum Streptophyta; class Pinopsida; order Pinales; family Pinaceae; genus Pinus; species Pinus albicaulis. The sequence goes on along the minus strand of CM076577.1, from coordinate 773,688,288 downwards.
CAATATAGGTTCCCACGATCCATCATTAAGTCATACGTTCAAAAATTATACTTGTCATGTCCTATTGATCAGTAGAATAGCCACCATTTTTGTTTTAGTTCTGGGACATACGCACCCAACCGAGGGCAACGGTTAGTATCGTGTAGGCCTGCTACCCGACAGTCATCACATCATAGCACAGATCCACTTGATCTTAGTCGTAACAGGACAGATTCTCTACTTGCCCCTGGAAGTATCAAACTAGGCTCTCTAGCTTGCATATAATCGGTTAGTAGAGGGCATTGATCCTTTGTATGGCCAGACGCTCGACAACGTATACACCAAAGATCTGCACAGATGTCTTTTCCTCACACTTTTCCTAGGCTCTATATCTCCATGTGCATAGCCCCAAGTTGTTCCTGGATTTGTTGTACCCCTGCTGAGGTATCCTCCTGGGGAGCAGCTTCTAACTTCATAGTGACTTCTACAACTTTCTCCTGTGATTCAAAGGTTTGATGAATCATTAGCGTATGCAGGTGAGGTAACAACATGGCGATGAACCACTCTGTATGTTGTCTATCATCATACTTGAACCCTCCTTCCATAATTTCCTTCTTTAACCGTTGATCCGCCTCCCATACTGATTCAGACACACCTTGTTTGAAGTCCTTTACTTCTACTACTAGCTGGGAATAAGATTTTGGATTTCGGAATTGTTTCTTCAGATCATCCTTAATATCCTGAATGGAGGCAGTTCCATTCTAGGAAACGTATCCCATATACCTATCTAAATCTCTGTCTTCGAATGCTAAAGACAGATGCACCCTCTTTATCGTGTCACTCGCCACATTCTGTGCAGTCCAGGTAGAGTCCGCAATGAACCAAAATCAGTCCATGTCCTCATCTCCTACCCCCTTGAAGGTTGGTAGTTTTAAATGCGCAGCCATATCACTATCTAGGGACGTCGTTACAGGCGAATTCTTACCTTTACGTGCCCTAGGTGGCAATATAGCCGGTTCCTGCACTGGACTGTAGGCAGCCCTTCCTCTGTCAAGGTTGGTCCGATAGTATTTACCACTGCGTGTCGTGCTCACGTCTGGATCCGAGGTCATTCAGTCAGTATGACTACACAGAATGCTCTTCTCGCACAGTAACTTCTTGATCAGCAACAGTAACATCCTCAGAAACTTGCCTCGGAATCCCTTGAAGAATTTTCACTCGGCCTCAGAGTATGATACAAACTAATCAATGGAAAATTCTGTCACAAATCCTCCTAGCACACTATCCACCTAGTGATCTACCGTGCGAGTAATAGTATTATCAGTTTTTTCCAACTGTTCAAGTAGCTCTGGGGTCCACCAAGTGAATCGCTCATCCTTCCTGCACTTCTGGAATTCAACAAACCTGGCTAGCCACTCCTAAAGTTCAATCGAAAAAGTTACAAATAATATTTTGTAGCTTTCATTAAGAATGTACCTATATTTCCACCTCTTTGTCGTTAGTTTTTCACTTTGGTTTTATTTTATTGAAAACTCCTGGATCTACCTTTCAAACCAATCCTTGATCTCTTTTCTTTCAGGTTTCCAGTATTCTATTGTCATTACTCGATTCCTCTCTTAGCCTTCTTCCAGTCCTGGAAACGGAACCATTTGTTGGCTTGAGGGGTCCTAACCCTGGTTCGGTGTGCAAGGTTTGCCAACAAACCCCTATACTAATGGCCCTTTCGGCAGTGACCTGCTTTCGCAGGTCATAGTCTCACCCGAAGTAGTATGGGTGGGTGTTGGAACCAGGTTTCCACACCCTGAGAAAGGAAGGGTAAGGCAAGCAGGGCTGCGTTCTATTCAGATTCCCTTGCTCCTTCACAGAGTTAACTATGTATCTATTTGCATCCACGTGCACTATATCTACAAATATATTCTTTTCATAATATCAACACAACATTATATAACCAGAGCGGAATGAATCTAGATCCAATCATTCAATACACAAAATTTCGCAGTGAGAGGACCAAAAATACATAACACAGTAATTACCAGAAATTCATCCAATAGTACTCACAGATTCAGATCCAATATTCCTTCGTATTCATTCATTCATCAACCTTTCCTTACAATTCCCTTCCCAACTTGCGCACATAGCTAGACTAGGATCTCTGTGCACATAGCCAGCAGGAGTCCATTCCCCCAAAAACGCAAACAAATAGCTTACACAACAGATCACATCAATAGCTCATCAAATCCTATCTCTTACAATCCGAAATGCCTCTCTATTTATAACAATCTAGCTTCAAAATTCCTATGGTCTGCAACCCATGGTTTTTGGACCCCTAGTTTACCCTTTGACCCATTACAATGCGTTCGGGGCTTTGACCCACCCCAAAACCCCTGCGCTATCCTAAATATAATCAAAATTAACCAAAATGGACCAGTTTCATAGCTTATTAGGAGACCCCATTCCAACATGTGGGTTGAGAACATCTGAGGTGGATAAGTGTGTATCCATTTGATTTTCTGATGTTTACCACTCCCCTTTTCTTTCCATTCCATCTCTAAGGTTTCCTAATCAATGGTAACCTTCCCTAAGGTGATTAACCATAGGACACTCAATATGACATTGGTGTCTGGAATATCAACCACAAAGAAGTGGTCTGTCAATGTGTAGGTTCCTATGGTGATGGTTAATTCTTGAACATATTTGGCACAATGCATGGTTCTAGCTCCTGGAACCAAAACTGAGAAACCTTCAAAGTCTTCTATGTGAATGCCCCTCCTTTGTACCAGTTGTGTATCAATAAAGTTATGAGAAGCTCCACTGTCTACCAAAACTAATACTCTTTTTCCCATAATAGTGCCCTTAACTCTCAATGTAAGGTACTTGGGAACTCCTCTTACCATTGGAGCAAAATCTTTTACTACATCTTCTATGGGAGGTACAACACTGGTCTTCTTCTCCTCATTAGAAAATATCTCAATGCTATGTGCTTTCCCTGCAACACATTGGTGGTTTGGCACCCATGGCTCTTGACAGGTGAGACAAAGTTTTTTCTTCCTTATATCCTTCCGATCATTTTTAAGAGGTGTTTTGGTTGTGGGCAAGGCATGTTGTAAATCCCTAGCCTCCTCCATAGCTTCTTGGAGTGTAGTGGGTCTAGTGGATTTCACCAACCCATGCAATGGTTCAACCATCCCATCAATAAACATGCATATCCTCTGGTTAATAGTGAGGTCAGATACCATCACTGAAAGCTTCAAAAAATCAGAAATATAAGTTTCTAGACCTCCTATTTTCTTGATCTTGGTTAGCTCAACAAAGTGGGCCTCCAGATCCCTAGGATCAAATCTCTCTACCAACCTCTTGGTGAAATCTGAATATGAATTTATATGAGCATGTACCAGTGTAGATAGCCCATGGAACCACAATTCATGAGCCTTGCCTTCTAGCTGCAGCGCTGCTATTTTGATGGCCTCCATTTCAGAAACTCTGTTGAGTTGGAAATAAGTATCTAACTTCTCTACCCAAGCCTTGGCTGTGCATTTGGGTGATCCATCATAAGAGGGAAAAAATAACCTGCCCAAGTTGTGTTGTAGATATGATTTATGCATAAACCCTCCCTTCTTATGGTGATGTGAAGATCTCCTACCATCCTTGATCCAACATTACTCCTAAAAGCTCAAATTTTCTTTGAATCTACGGGATTGAGATTCATATTCTACAAAATAATCATCAAGGGTTTATTCCTTCATGGGCCTTCCTTCCTCACCTTCCAAAGATAGGAATGTGGAAATAGTAGAGCATTGTGAAGAAGTTTGTGCTGTTGTTTTCTCCCACAGAAAATGTGATGTGTTGGAGCTTTCTCCATGGTAAAACCCTCTAGGGGATTCCTTCTGCCTCATCTCCTTGATATCTTTGGCAATGGATTGCATAGTTTGAATAAGGAGCTTTAGGATCTCCCTATCATCCATGGCTGTAGATGTATTTTTCCCACAAGATGAGCCGAGATCAGAGCTCTGATACCACTGTAATATCCCTTTTCAGGAAAACCAACAATATTGACACCAAAAACGTAGTTTTCAGAAAATTACGCTATAATAATGAGTAAAAGAACTTGGATCCATTATTTTATGTATTATATCCCTCAAATATAGAATGTGATCAGAAAAAAATCATTCTAGCTATGTTAAATAGATCTCCCAAGCCCAATATAGGCTAAAAACACCGAAACCCCATGACTTTTACGACACATAATTTATGAAGCATAAGAAAACGTAGTTTCATGAGGGTTTCTGCTACATAAAAATGGAAACCAATAGATCAGATGATATATTACTCAAAGAGCTAAGAAATGGAGATCTAGTCTCTTTTATACAATCTTGAGATAACCCGACAATGGTTTCTTGAAAGCATGAAGTACAAAAAGTAGATCTACAGATACATGACTGAAAATTAAGCTTTATAATTGTAGCTCTGCATACATATGGGTGTAAAATACAAGAAATGGCTGAAAGTACTCGTTTCTAGCTTTCTATAAGAAATCTTGATCCTTTCCCTAGGAAACTAGCTCACAAACAGGGGTTTTAACCCTACCACTGCAACACCATGAAAAATAACGCAGTTTCTCCAAGGGACTGCGGTGTAGCTATAGGCGGCTGCTTGAACCAATGTATTATAGTGGAAATATAGCCCAGAATACTCCTCTCATATCCCTTCACCAAGCTCTCCAAGAAAGAGTGTGGAATTCACACATGAGAATACCTTGCACTAAACAGTGCAGCAAACCCAGCTAAACAGCTGAAGTATACAATAATTCGTAAGACTCAATCATAAAAAATATTCTGAATGCCTCTCATGGCTTCCATCTCTTCCCTTTTATTCTTGGTGAGCCTTCTCATCCTTGGCCCCACTCATTCATGAGGTTGCTTCCTTGCAAAGACTCCTCCTCCAAAACTGCGTTGTTCCCACTAGCTCCACTCTCTCCTTTGGCAGCGTTGTTGATTTGGTCAACCTTGATTTATTCCACATGCATTGCTCCCTTTCACACTCAAGGTGAATTTATTTTTCCTACCTAAACTGATCCACATTCACACTAGAAGTGTTTAATTACTACTAAAGAGATTTAAGGGTCTCCCTACCCCATTTATTCTTCTAGACTGAAAAATAGAGCAACATATAATATTTCAACTACCAATAAGCTAATTGGGAATATTACATATATCCAGATTTATCTTTAGGCAACGAGAGGTAGTGAATGAATGGAAAAACCCTTCTATTTATAACAAAATATTGAGTTAGTCTAGATATTGGTGCATAATTAAAATATTATTAACCAAATCTACATCCAACTTTCATGGAATATTTATTATTTTTGTTGGAGGGAAAAATAATTTGAATTTGGTCAAATCTCTTTATTTAGAAATAATAAATAAACAAATGATTTATTTATTATTTTAAGAATGTGTTTGAGTAATAATTAAATAAATAGTTATTTATTCAATTATTTATAAATGATTTAGTCAAATTTAACAAGGAATATTATTTGAATAATGTTTTAAATAATTATTCCTAGAAAATAATAAGATAAATAATGAGTTATCTAATTAATTTTCCTATTTTGGGTTAAATATGACCATGAATATCAATTAAATAGTGGTTTAATTAATTGTCCCTTGAGGAAAATCAAACAAATAAAGATTTATTCAATTATTCCTCATGGAGTTTCATGTTTAGACCATAAACAACTTAATAAATTATGGATTATTAAGTTATTTTTCATAGTGAAAATAATTTTACTATCGTAAAATTGGTCTTAGATGGTGTACCTTGTTCCATCTAATAGTAATAGGTTAAATGACCAAAAATTGGTGTAACATTGTGCAAGCTAGTAATCCTACAACTGATAGTCAACTTCCCTTTCACCTAGAACTCAACTGGGTCTCCACTAGATCTGACATGCATGTAACTAATAATAGTAAATACTCAGTTTCTTGTGAGATCACTAATTTTGAATTAATTAATATTTAATTCACTTGATCTCTCACTAGTGTATCTTCAGTTACAACTAGCACAATTGAGTTTAACTCATTTAACTGAGTTAAATTGTTTACAACTTGCATTAACTCATGCACCACTGCACTTCGAACTCTGATACATCTAGAATTACTCTGCATGCTTCACCAACTACCTCTAACTAGAAATACAGTAGCTAACGGATATTATCACTCTCAGTTAACTATTTCAAGTTCACATAAAGAATAGATTAGAGTTTATTTTCCATCTTAATTAAGGGTAAATAAAATAGACATGCACCCTAAAATAGCACTGTGAGACCCACCCTAGTCTGGGTGCTTAATGCAACTAGGCGTGGGTGCTGAAATTTTCTTGTTGAATCTCAACATGAATTATGTATGTTATGCGAGATTTACGACTGTGGACAGAAGTATCTCCCCTAGTTCCAATGGTCTAACTTAGAACAACAGAGAAAAAAGGAACCCATTTTTTTCCTTAAGTAATTAGATGATGGGATGAAGCCTATCTGGAATTTGTCGCATACTTTGCTCCTTTAGCTTGAATTCTCCAATCCTAGCTCTGATTTTTAAAATTATAACCTACACAGTCAGACAATACAAGTGAAGAAAATAAGATATATATGCAGCATCATCTAATCGTTTTATTCAATATATCAAAATGGTATTGAAATACATGAGATAACAACATCATATATATGAAAACAAATAACTCTGCATTAATATAAATGGGGTGAGTTAAAACCAAAGATAGGTGTTGATCTTGTCGAAGAGCTCCTCCAGGTTCACTTTTCCTTTCCTTGCCACAAAGTGCACCTCCAATCACCCTAAATGCACGAAATGACATCTCTCATAGAAACAACATAAGGGTAGAATCACCCTCCAAAAGCCAACCTCTTGCATATGGAAGGCTGTAAATATATAGAGGAGTGGGGTAAGTTGGGAGTTATGATCCTTTACCAATCTAGGGATTGGGATCCACTCTTGATGGGAGGATGAGATGTAAGGATAAGGGATGGAAACTCCAAAGTAGGATATGATATAATTTTATATTTTTATTTGAGGTAAATGGTTACAACTGATCCTCAGAATTCTCTCTCTTTTTCCCGAATTTCTAGAACCAACGTAGGTGTAAAGGGGAGAAACATGTAGGTTATCAACATAGGTAGCAATGGAGAAACCTGTAGGTGAACGCAGTCCAACAAGAGGCCATGGAGTTTTGGTCCTAAAATTGGTTTAGATGATGAAGTTTCAGGAAGAAAATCTAGGGAATGAAATAGGCATGCTTAGGGATTTGTGAAAAGATGATGACAAGGGGGGAAAGGATGTTGATTGATCCCATTAGGAGGCATATTGACCAGATGTAACAAAATTTTCCTATAACAGATTCCCCCCTAAAGCACAAAGTAAAAAATGATTACTAATGAATAAAGTGATTTACCTTGTGACAATTCAGGATCAAGAACAAATGATGAGATTCATCTGTTACAATACATTTGTATCATGACATATTTTGCGGAGGGAGGCATACCCATACTGAACACATAAGATGATATCACATGTACAATGATCAAAATATGTGTTCATTGATGACAACTAATGGACCCATGACTAGATGATTGTCTGTATGATCATGGCCATCATACATTGTGATCTCTTTATAACTCATAAAATCACAGCCTGGGTGGATGAAACTAGATCTAGGGTCTTCTATCTCGTTCACACGACCAAACCAACGTATGAGTCTAACCACATGAATCAATGAGTTGAGGTCGAACATGGTATACACCATCTGATTATCGGTTGATGATGTAAGTCATTAAAAAATGCGAGAGAAACAACCAGTGATGTTAATGTCTCTCAAGGTACTACAGTACAATCTATATGGTGTGAATAAGTGAGCTGATTTCGAACACCACACAAATTTTTTCTGTCGAAGGCCAATGATGTAAAATTTTCATCGAGAGAAAGTAACTTTCCACTGAGAGCGAGTGCCAAGGTACCAAAGGGTTGTTTCTAAGTCAACTTCATGGATAATATGTTGATGTCGACAAGAAGTGACCCGTTGCATGAGGGAATTGGTGTATCCCCCATCAATGACATGAAACGGTATCATGATTGAGAAAAAATGATGTTGATACAAAACAGGATCAGGAAAGGCAAACATGGAATGAATTATTAAGAGTATTCTAACAAATATCAACTGAATGAATTTTCTTAAACACAATGATGACACTGAATGGAGTTGGAAGCATTAAACCAAAACCAAAATAGAGGCCCTAAAAAGGTATGATGAACTGAAATACAAGAATATTACCCAACCCAACAACCACAAAGGATAATTGGAAGAGTATCGTGTTGAAAAGTTACTCACTGCCATTAGAAATGGAGTACCTTGTTTTCCCAATTTCCCCAACGATACTGGTCAATACCTCTTTATTTTTTAATAATATTGAGGAGGATAACATACGCTTGATCTGTAAGTTCACCCTTCAGATGAATCCCTCCGAGTATATTTAACGAACCCTGAGAAGGAGTTGTTTGGCCTTGTCATGTTCGAAAATTCCATCACTATTTGATGTTTTAACAAGTTTAGCGAAGGTAAAAATCAACATCTTTTTCATGTTTAGAGAGCTTGAAAAAGAGGTGAAAAAGAAAACTCCAGATGTCCCTTTTCTTAGATAGTCTCTCGAGTCCAAAAAGGTTGAAAACAATACTCAAGGGGACCTCTTAGCCATGTTCGACAAAGGTATTTTTTTTTTGTAAATAGTTTATCTTAGTCTGGAAAAGGGTTAAACTTGTATTGAACATATGTCTTTTCATTTAATTTAACGAGTTCAAAAACAAAAGTGGTTGACAATATTTTTATATTTTGGGAGTCTGAAAAGAGTTGAAAGAGGACTCCACCTAGAGGAATGAGTGGTATAAAGGGTAGCAATTGGTTCCATTCATGATGGAACTTCTCAAAACTTGTAAATGTCAAGAGGGTGGATAATAATACCACTCATCATAGTAGCTCCTCATGAAAGGGTAAAACCAAGTGAAAGCATGTGATTGTCCAAGAAGATGGTGACAATGGAATGAGAAAACCAGGCAGATAAAAATGGCAATCACGAGAGGTAGGATGAGAATGGTTTCATTTTTACACAAACTTGAAACACAGGAAACTATGTTTGTACTTGAATATGGTTTCGTTTTTTCACAAGCTTGAAACATGATAAAAACCATGCTTGGAATTGGTTTCAATTTTATAAAATATTGAAACATAGGAAAAAACTATGCTTGAGATAAGTTTGCATGCCCCAAATATAATGACTAAATTTGAGATACATGACCCCAAAACTTCATTTCATTCACCTAAGTAGACTACTGGTTGGTAATAGGCGGATGGAATTAAGGTTCATTTATGAGATCAAGTGAAATGATCGATTGGGAACTTAGGAGATCTAATCAAAGATTCAAATTGGAATGTGATATGTTTCATTTTTTAACGAGCTTGACACAATAAAAAAACTATGCTCATAGGATATTGTTTCATTTCTTAAGGAGCTTAACACAAGAAAATGAATTGTGCTCAGAAAACCTTGTTTCCTCTTTTAAGGAGTGACACAAGGAAATGAAATTTTCTCTGAAAACCTTGTTTCATTTTTTAAGGAGCTTGACAAAAGAAAAGGAAATTTTCCCCCAAAAACATTGTTTCATTTTTTAAGAAGCTTGACACAAGACAAGGAACTCTGCTCCAAACACCTTGATCAGGGCCCATAAGAGTCCATGGCTTCCAAGAAGCTCCCATCATATGGGAGAACAAAATTTTGGAAGGGATACATATTAAGGGATATAATGGAAAGATTGGGCTCTAATGCGCCCTGTACATGATGCACTATATCACCAACTAGATCACTAGTAGATGTGGGCATGGAAATGGTTGCCACATAAATAATGTATGATCGGGGAGATAACACTTGCATATAAGGACCATTTAGGGAATTTGGTTGACTAGGAGTAAAATTAGGACCAATGAATGAAAGATGGTCAATGGTCACGATTCTTCCTTCATGTGGAAAATAAATCACACGAAAGAGTGAAGAGAAAAGAGCTCTCATGACATAAACATAGTCATGCCCAAGGAGTAAATTAAACTCCTAAGGGCCTTGGATTACCATCACATCGATATAAACAGTCTTTCCTCCCAAAGTAATAGGAAACTTAGGGAGGATCCCTAACGATTGAATGGTTCCTTTGTTAAAAACCAACAGATTCTGGGTAACGAGAACAAGTTGCGGAGAGCCTAAAGACTTCCAAGCAGTTGAGGAAAGAATACTAACATATGCGCCTTCATCAGTTATTGTGCTAGGTATGGCCACATTATAAGGTTGTACTATGATATTGAAGGGCACATAAGGAGGAAGACGATATCGTGCTAGTCGACTCAAATCAAAAGAAGTGACCAAACTACTCGGGAAGTGTTGTGGGAATGGGAGAATTACTCTCATGTACCATTGGAACATGAGTATTTCCCCCCAATTCATTGGAATTTGAATAAACAAGAAGAACCTAAGCAGTATGAATTTCACTCCCTTCGGGAAAGGTACGATCAATTGAAGGCAGAATCGAGTCAACCATTTTTTCAACCAGTGGTTAGTCAAGAACAAACTCATGGGATTCACGTTTAGAGATATTTTGATTGGTTGGATTTATATTCTGATCAATCACTTCATCAACTAGTGGGGGATTGGGATAATTCTTCTAGTAACGAGCTCAAAGACGAGGTTGAGAATACGTAAGGTTTTCCAACACTTTTTAGGCTTCATAGATATAAGGGAAAATGTGAATAAAGTGATTTCATTCACATAACCTACAGGTAAATTTGACTTTACCCTTTTTCCCATGGACCTTAATATTAATGGTTGATGGTTTGTCACTAGCATGATCTCCAGAGGCTGATGACAAAGGTTTATGTGATCCTATGGACCACACTTCTAATAACTTGGGAATACTAGGAAAATCTCTTAGAAGGTGGTCACCCTTACATAACGTGCAAGGGAATTTAACCTTGTAGGGTTGATTGGAAGATTTTTCCATACTATTTGCATTCATAGAAAAGGCTGTTTGGTTTCCCCCCTGCTTATTTTGCTTCTTCTTCTTCATCCTGTTCTTCTTCTTTTTAGCTTCCTGGTTACTAGAATGGAGACTTTCACCAGACGAGGAGGAAGAAAGGGATGAAGAAACAATAGGTTAATAAGGAAAAGGGTAAAAGTTAGGATCAAATTTAGGTTGATACTATTTAGGTGGAGGAGAACTTGGTTCAGGAGTAGTTTGGACATTCAAAACCATACGAGTCGAAAACAACCAAACTGGAAAACCAATGGTAAGTCCAGGAAGGGACAACATTGCATATTAGGAGCACCGATATTTTCAAAAGAAGGAAAAGGACCAAGATTCTCATCATATGGGTTTCCTTGATTGGTAGACTCTAGAAATATCACCATTATTCTCAACCCAAGATATACTAAGGAGGTGTCCCACGGTAAGGATATTTTTGCACGATTAATCAATTGATTTTAGAAATTAAAGAAACAAATAAAAGAAAAGAGGGGTAACTAGGAAAAAGGGTTTACCAATCAACCATGAACTGAAATATACACCCTCAAGAACCAAGAACTTAACATATGTGAAATAAATCTCCCCAAATGTTGTGTTTGGTGTATCACAGTATACAAGTTAGCCGACTCAGTTACTGTTAGAAAATTAAATATTACAGAGCAATGCAACACATAAAATTATGAGGAAAATAAAAGCACACAAAACACATAAAACTAGAGAGACACAGATATACGTGTTTCACCCAGTTTGGGCTATGTCCACCCCGAACAGCCAGTCCTTCCTTTTTATTATCCAGCAAAAATGAAGAGACAAAACCTACAACAGATCCGCTGTAATATCCTCTGTTCTCTCTCACAGTCTCCCTCTCTGTTTCTCGCTCCGAGAATACACATCAATACACAGCCACAATACAATACCCTCATAAAAGTGAGGGGTTGCCTTCTAGGGAAAAAACCCCTAAAATAAACATAACTTCTACCGTCAGATCATTTGCCTAATGAACGGCCTAGATTGACTAGAAATTACTATACTTTTACAAGGCAATTTTACATCTGTTTTTAGCTTCGAGGGCACTGCCCCCGAAAGCCCCCACCAGGGGGGGGCTCTGAAAAGCACTGCTGCCCCCCCTGGACCCCCCACGGCAGCGATTAATTACGAGTGGCGTTGCCACCCATTTTAAGGTACAGGGGTCCAATGCTGTGATGCAAAGTAAACAAGATAATCAGGCTCCACACCCAACAATCTCCCACTTGGAGACTGATTGTAGCAACTCCACCGCTGCTTCATTTGCTGGACAATGACTCCTCTTTGGACCTGGTTGTTTCTCATCTTCATCATCATCCTTGAAGACCAATTGAAATTGAGCATGTTCTCAGTTTCTCCCTGGTTACAACTTTTGTTAGCATATCTGCAGGATTCTGGCTAGTGTGTATCTTTTCCAGCTTCAACTCTCCATCTTCCAATATTAACCGTATGAAATGGTACTTGAGATGTATGTGTTTAGTCCTGGAATGAAATGCTGAGTTCTTTGCAAGATGAATAGCACTTTGGCTATCACTGTATAGTGTGCCCACATCATGCTTCTTACCCAATTCATCCATAAACCTTTGTAACCAAATCATTTCTTTACTAGCCTCTGTAGCAGCAACATACTCGGCTTCTGTTGTTGAAAGTGCAACAACACTTTGGATTTTTGAAACCCAACTGACAGCTGTTCCACCTACAATAAATACATATCCTGTAGTGCTCCTCCTGTTATCTCTGTCACCTGCCATATCTGCATCAACATATCCCTGTAGAGCAATGTTTGAACCACCAAAGCATAATGCTTGATTTGTGGCACTTCTCAAATATTTGAGAATCCATTTTACTGCCATCCAATGTTCTTTTCCTAGATTTTTCATGTACCTTCTTACAACTCCCACTGCATGTGCAATATCAGGCCTTGTGCAGACCATTGCATACATTAAGCTTCCAACTGCTGATGCATATGGAACTTTAGACATATAATCCATGTCTTCTTGGGTCTTTGGGCACATCTCCTTACTAAGTTTGAAATGGCTAGAAAAATGTGTACTAATTGGTTTTGCATTGTGCATATTAAATATTTTCAACACCTTTTCTATGTACTCATTCTGAGACAGTGTTAATTTACGATTTTTCCTGTCTCTAGTTATCCTCATACCAAGGATTTGTTTTGAAGCTCCCAAATCCTTCATTGCAAATGAATTTGCCAATTTTCTTTTGAGCACATTTATTTCCTGCATGTTAGATCCCGCAACAAGCATGTCATCTACATACAATAACAATATAATATAGCTGCCATCATTTTGCCTTTTTAGATAAACACAATGATCAGAGTGACATCTAGTATAACCTTGTTCAGACATGAACTTGTCAAATTTTAGATACCACTGCCTTGGAGCCTATTTTAAACCATACAAGCTCTTCTTTAACTTGCACACCAATTTTTCTTTCCCTTTTACCTCATATCCTTCTGGTTGCTGCATGTATATCTCTTCCTCCAAATCTCCATGGATAAATGTTGTCTTTACATCTAACTGTTCAAGAAGTAAATCTTCTACTGCTACAAGACTTAAAATAGTTCTGATTGAATTCATTTTAACAATAGGAGAAAATATTTCATCAAAATCAATACCTTTCTTCTGTGCAAACCCCTTCACCACAAGTCTAGCTTTGTACCTCTGTTTTCCTCCATCTTCTTCCTTCAGCCTGTAAACCCATTTATTCTGCAATGTAGTTTTACCTGCAGGCAGCTTGACTAAGTCCCAAGTCTAGTTATGCATTAAGGAGTCCATCTCTTCTTCCATGGCTACCTCCCACTTCTTCCTGCTTTCAACCTGCATTGCTTCTTCATAACATTCAGGTTCACCAGAATCAGTCAACAATAAATAATATAATGAAGGAGAGTATCGTTCAGGGGGTCTACTTATCCTTGTAGATCTTCTAACACCACTTTCAGGTGTTTGAGGTGCCTGTTGCTGTTGTGGTGGTTGTTGCTGCTATGGTTGTTGATTATTATTATTTTTAGGCACCTTTACTTTTTCAGTTATCTCATCAAGAACCATGTATTCCTTGCTTTCTTTTTCCTGTTTCTTTTCCTGCAGCTGATTCTTATACAAGACCTTTTCATTGAATATTACATCTCTGCTCCTAATGATTTTGTGATTTTCATAATCATATAAGCGATAACCAAAATCATTAGCACCATATCCAATAAAAGTACATTTCTTTGATTTTGCCTCAAGCTTTGTTCTGTTTTCTTTATTAATATGGACAAAGGCCTCACAACCAAAAGGCTTTAAAAAAGAGTAGTTTACCTTTTTACCTGTCCATGCTTCCTCCGGAATACCACCATCCAAGGAACTTGAAGGCCCTCTGTTTATTAGATAAACAACAGTATCTATAGCATTTGCCCAAAATTGTAAAGGCAATCCTGCATGCAATCTCATGCACCTTGCACGCTCCATGATTGTTCTGTTCATCCTTTCTGACACACCATTTTCTTGTGGTGTTCTTGAAACTGTCTTCTCTCTACGAATTCCATGCTCTGAACAGTACCTATCAAACTCTTTGCTGCAATATTCACCTCCATTGTCTGATCTGAGACACTTCAACTTCTTTCTTGTCTCAATCTCAACCAAAGCTTTCCATTTCCTGAAAGTATCAAATACATCAGATTTATTCTGAATACAATAAATCCATGTTTTTCTAGTTGCATCATCAATAAAAGTAACATAATAACGAGAGCCACCGAGAGATGATACCCGAGCAGGTCCCCATACATCTGTATGCACAAGCACCAATTTTTCGCTCTTCTTTTCTTTCCCAACTCTGAGAAATCTGACTCTCTTCTGTTTTCCATAAATGCAATTCTCACAGAAATCCAAATCAACATTCTTCAATCCTGGCAACAAATTTCTTGAGTGAAGAATCTTCATTCCCTTCTCACTCATGTGTCCAAGCTTATGATGCCATAATGCTGCATCTGCTCCTTTGGAAGTTAAAGCATTAACAGAGTTAGAAATACCATTGCATAAATACAATGTACCAACCTTTTCACCTTTTGCTATTACCAACACTCCTTTGGTGACCTTCCAAGTTTTATCTGTGAAAGTTGTCACACAACCTTCACTTCCTAACTGCCCTATTGAAATCAGATTTTTCTTCAGATCTGGAACATGCCTTACCTCCTTTAGTAGCCATTGGTTTCCATTCTGTTGTTTTACAATAACTTTACCCATTCCAACAATTTTACAGGGTTTATCATCACCCAAACGAACTTGTCCAAAATCTCCTTGAACATAGTCATGAAAATATTTCTTATCATGTGTGGCATGGAATGAAGCCCCTGAATCTACAACCCAAGAATCAGTAACATTTTCGAAAGAAAGAATCAAAGCATCTTGTAACACATCACCTGTCACATTTGCTTCATGATTGTTTTCTTGTTGTGTGTCTCCTTCTTTTCCCTTCCGATATCTACAGTATTTCTTTAGGTGTCCTTTCTTTCTGCAATTCCAGCACACTACTTGGATCTGCCTTTCCTTGATTTATTGTGATATCCCGAGCTCTTTCCTCTTTCCATTCTTCTTCCCCTAAACTCTACACTCAAATCATTACCTGATGTCTCACCGGAGCTTTTCCATCGCATTTCCTCGCTAAGGATAGCACTAACAACATCATCAAACTTTAAAGTACTAGATCCAGAGACAGAGTTCCTAATGGCCATAACTAAACCATTCCATATTTCTGGTAATGAGTACAAGAATAACAGAGCTCTAACTTCATCATCAAAGTTTACCCCTACAGAACTTAACTGACTGGTAACTGTATTAAATTCATTTAAATGGTCTGCAATAGATCCACCTTCCGACATCTTCATATTAAATAGTCGTTTCATAAGAAATACCTTGTTTGAGGTCAAGGTTTTTTCATATAGTTTCACCAACGTCTGCATCAAACCCTCTGTTGTTGTTTCCTTCGAAATATTGAAGGCGACTGATGCCGCAAGACACAACCGTATTATTCCGAGTGCCTTTCTATGGAGAATGTTCCATTCGACGTATGTCATGGCCACCAGCTTCTTTGTTTTTCCGCTCAATGGTAGGTATAGATCTTTCTAATACAGATAATCTTCCATCTGCATATTCCACAGCGGGAAGTTTTGGCCATTAAATTTCTCGACCCTAAAATTACCATCGTCTGCCATTGCTCCCACTTGAACCATGAACCCTTCTTTCTTGCAAGTTAATCAGCCAAATATACCTTTGGCTTTGATACCAGTTGTTAGAAAATTAAATATTACAGAGCAATGCAAAAAATAAAAGTATGCGGAAAATAAAAGAACACAAAACACATAAAACTAGAGAGACACAGATATACGTGGTTCACCCAGTTTGGGCTACGTCCACCCCAAACAACCAGTCCTTCATTTTTATTATCCAGCAAAAATGAAGAGACAAAAACTACAGTAGATCCACTGTAATATCCTCTGTTCTCTCTCACAGTCTCCCTCTCTTTTTCTCGCTCCGAGAATACACATCAATACACAGCCACAATAAAATACCCTCATAAAAGCGATGAGTTGCCTTCTAGGGCAAAAAAACATAAAATAAACATAACTTCTACCATCAGATCATTTGCCTAATGAACGGTCCAGATTGACTAGAAATTACTATAATTTTACAAGGCAATTTTACATCTGTTTTTAGCTTCAGGGGCACTGCCCCTGAAAGCCCCCGCCAGGGGGGGGCTCCGAAAAGCACTGCTGCCCCCCCCCTGGACCCCCCACGGTAGCGATTAATTACAGGTGGCGTTGCTGCCGCTTTTAAGGTACAAGGGTCCAATGCTGTGATACAAAGTAAACAAGATAATCAGGCTCCACACCCAACAATAGTTACCTATGTTAAGGATATTTTTGCACGATTAATCAATTGATTTTAGAAATTAAAGAAACAAATAAAAGAAAAGAGGGGTAACTAGGAAAAAGGGTTTACTAATCAACCATGAACTGCAATATACAACCTCAAGAACCAACGACTTAACGTATGTGAAATAAATCTCCCCGAATGTTGCGTTCAGTGTATCACAGTATATAAGTTAGCCAACTCAGTTACCTATGGTGAGGATAGTGACCTATGGCAGAATTGAAAAATATACTCGATGGGATGTGGAAGTGTAGTCCGTAGTAGAGATATATAATGTGTAACCATATGATGAGAGCATTCCCATATACTTTTCATGCATGGAGTGCCATCCAATATACCCAAATTTACACAGAGAACGATCCTATACACTCACATACGTTGAACATGATTTCACCCCTGAGATGAAACTTTGGAAAATAATGAAATCTCATACATTTAATGACGTTGGAACACGTCTCTAGCCTATACCTATCAATGTTTGTGTTAATGTTACAAATTATCCATAGGTTGAATGAGTAAATGTTAGGTTGATATTTGATTAAGTTTCAGTTTTGGGCTCACCATGAATGTCACCTGAATATCCTACAATGCAAATCTAGCATGCGAAAATGGAAATATTTCTCTTTCAATGAAAATCTAGCTGAGAAAGGGAATAAAAAATCATTATGCGACATACACCATGAAAAAAACTAAATGCAAGATGCAATTTCCATTTCAATGTAAATGATCCTATATATCAATGCACATAAAAAACCCTAAATTCCAATGCAAAAAAATTATTTTCAACACACTTAATTTTCAAAATGAGAAAAACTAATATGAAAAAGTTTAATCACTAATTAAAATTCACTTTTCAGAATGAGGACTAGAACAACAATTCATCCAAGCAATCAATGTCCAAAAAAAATTAGTTTTCAAGCGACCTAATGATAAGAACAAAGAAAAATAGAAACCAATCCTTACCAAAGGAAATAAAGCACAAATGAAAATTGAATGGAGGCTTTACAGAGACTATGAGACACTCGAGACTCAGGGAAGATTAGTAGAAGTAGGCTAATCAAAGAGGCGATAAACAGGGATAATTTTAAGGATGGAAAAATATCTTGAAGTTTAAAAAGTTGGTGAATCTCACTGGTCCCTAATATGCAAACTATAAAATGTTTATTGATGTATTTGTAAAATTATTCAAATTTATAATGATATTATATATATTGTCTATATAATTTTGGCGAATTTTAATGTAAAATAATTTTATATTGTAAAATTTGGGCAAATCGTTTTTAAAAAAAAATGGAAATTGTCGAATCTCTTTTTTGGAAAAACCATGGAAAATTAGCCCACCTACAAATATTAGGCCCCAAAATTTTCCATGGCAATAAAAAACAAGAGAAATTTTTTTGCAAAAAAAGGGGCCAATGTTGGTGCAGAAGAAACATCAGTGCTCTGCAACGCAGGTACAGAGAGGGCCTAGGTGGGGTGTAATGCTATGTCAGAGGCAAAGGGGGTACATTGGTCTAGGGATAAAGTATTTTGACACAAAAATTGAAAATGAGACTCAATAATATCACTTCCTAGGTCATTTATTGGCTGGTTAAGGAAAAAAAGGTATATCAAAGAGGTAAGCAAACACAATGGACAAATAAACCACTGAGGGAATACATCATTCCCTAGTACAGTTGCCAATTTTTATGCGGGATTTACGACTGCGGACATAAGTATCTCTCATAGGTCTGGTGTTCTAACCTGGAACAACAAAGAAACAAGGAATCCAATGTTTTCCTTAAAGTAAGTAGATGATGGGATGAAGCATGCCTATAATCTGTCACATGTTTTACTCCATATTTAGCTTGAATGCTCCAATCCTAGCTTTGATTTCAAAAATTAGAACTTGCATAGTAAAAAAACACAAACCAAGAAGCTACGAGATCTATGTAACATCATCTAATCACTTTATTCAATAGATCAACATGGTATTTAAATACATGAAATAACAACAACATATATAGGAAAACAGAGAACTCTTTGCATTAATAGAAATGGAGTGAGTTTCAACCAAAAATAGGTGTTGATCTTGTAGAAGAGCTCCTCCAAGTTGACTTTTCCTTTCATTGTCACAAATTACACCTCCAATCACCCAAAATTCATGGAATTATATCTCTCACAGTAGAAACATAAGGGTAGAATCACTCCCCAAAATTGAACTTCTTTCATATGGAAGGCTATAAATATATAGAGGAGTGGGGTAAGTTGGGATTTCTTATCCTTTTACCAATCTAGGGATTCAGATACACTCTTTATGGGAGGATGATATCTAAGGATAAGGGATGGAAAATCCAAGGTAGCATAGGATAGGATTCGAGATTTCTATTTGAGGTAAATGGTTACAACAAATCCTAAAAGCTTCTAGAAATGGAGGCTTTGGGATTCTCTCTCTTTTTCCCAAATTTATAGAACTAGTGCAGGTGAAAAGGGGAGAAACATGTAGCTGATCAACACATGACATAGTGTAGAAACGTGTAGGTGAACACTATCCAACAAGAGGCCAGGGAGCGTTGGTCCTAAAACTAGCTCATATGGTACAGTTTCAGGTAGAAACTAAGGGGAATGAAAGATACATGCTTAGGTATTTGTGAAATGATGATGATAAGGGAGAAAGGATGTCAATTGGTCCCATTAGGAGGCCTATTGACCAGATGTGAAAAAATGGTGTTGGGAATCACGATCATCGTTAGACCAAAACCTGTAGGTGTTTTTCAATGATCACATCACCGAAGATAAGGATCCATGAGAGGCTGTTAGTACATGTCGCGAAATACATGGGGAGCATTGGTTTATCCAATTTCCAACAATATCCCCCCAACACGAGTCGGGTGTGTCTCGAACTCATGAGAGGCGTTATTCCATGTCATGGAACACACGGGGAGCATTGGTTTATCCAATGTCCAACAAATGGCCTATAACAATGGCATAGGTGACTTTGCCATTTGCACCATGGAACTTTAAATATCATGCAACATATTTATACAATATTTCCCAATGGTGCACTAGAGTAGAGAGATACATGCAAAGGGTGTACATTGGGGAAGTACATGAAAGCCACCTTTAATAATAAGGACATTCGAGTGCAAGCAATCCTTGAAAGAGTTCATTCATATGTGTGTGGACCTTTATCGACAACCTCCACACCAAATCACAGGTATTATGTTATATTTGTAGATTATTTATCACATAAGTCCTGGATATTCTTCATGAAGGAGAAAGACCAAACATTCTAAAATTTTTGTGAATTTAAAGCATTTGTTGAGAAAGACACTATTAGGAAAGTGAAGTCTCTCAAGAGTGATAATGGTGGTGAATATCTATTGAATGAGTTCAATAAATTCGGTGCAAAAGAAGGAATTCAATGGGATTTAATAGCACCCCATAACCCACAGTAGAATGGTGTCCTTAAAAAGTAAGAACAAAAGTATTGTGGGAGCTACATGGGTGATGTTGCATGATCAGAGCCTATTGTTGCACTTGTGGGCTGAAGAATGCAATACAATTATATATGTGAAAAATAGGAGTCCTCATTGGATTCTCGAGATGAGTACACTAGAAGAATCTTTTTCAGGTGAGAAAACAAATGTGGCACACATCAATATGTTTGGTTCATTAGTTTATTTTCATGTTTCCAAGGATGCAAGGAAAAATTTAGAACCAACAAAAAATTTGGGCATGTTTGTGTGGTACACTGATACACCTCACAACTATCAGGTGTACCTGCCATCTTAAATGATGACATTTATTCATAGAGATGTGAAGCTTGATGAAAATAATGCCATGAGATGTTCCCTTGAGAGGGAGCTTCAGTTGCATGAAAATGAGGAGATTTTAGCTCCAAAGGAAGAAACTCAGGATGTTGTGGAGAAGCCACAAGTAGAGGAGTAGAGAGTGGAAGCACCCACTCATGCTGAGGAATTTAGAGATGGAAGGAAGCGCGCCAAAGAAGGTGAAATACTATTGCATGATACTAAAGAGAATGTGGGAGCACCCACATCACATCACAGGCAGAGGAGGGCACCAGATCGTTACACTGGGTACATGTCCATGATGAGTGAGTTAGTTGAGACAGAACCATCCTCATTCAAGGAAGAAGTGTAGAATCCAATATGGGTTGATTCCATGGTTGAGGAATATGATTCCACAGTTAGAAACTATGTTTGGAAATTTTTCCCAAGACCAGAGAAGAAGTCAATGCTAGGTTCGACGTGGATCTACAGGGTGAAGCAAGCACCATAAGGAAGCATCGAGAAACACAAGGCCAAATTTTTGGTCAAGGGGTTATCTAGGGTGGATGGAATTAATTATGAGGCAAACTTTTCTCCAGTAGCAAGGTATTGTTATATCATATCAATTATAGGACTTTCAGTGTAAATGGTGTTTTATATGTTTCTCGAAGGAAGTTATTGGCTGTGAAACTATGCCGAGAAACCAACTCAATCAGACTTTAGGTTCAAGCTGGCCCTAAAACCAGAGGGGGCTCCCTCAAATGTTACAAAGCATTTTTTAATGTTGTTTATTGTCAATATAAAAAATCCTATGGAGCACAATGAACATATCTATGATTTATTATGGGTGGTTTCTAATGATTTTCCAATCTCTACTAAAAAATAAAGCCCTCTCTTGCAGAAACTTAATCATTGTGCCAACATCCAACTTTGACACAATGGAATACTTTAAAAGAGTTTGGTAGATGAATAGAAGAGAATATATGATAATTAATAAGTCACAATGAATACTTAATCAACCAGATATAGTAGATGCGTGCAGAATACTTCTACAACCAAATAGAAGACATTCAAGAGATGATAGAAGGAAACAATTAAAAGATGTAGATGAATTAACCAAGATAGATATTTCAGTTATTTAATCTCTTTAAATTATCATAAATTTGCAAGGGGCTTTAAGAGAGATTTACACTCAAACTATTCTTTCCCAGATCTCCTATGTTACCTTGAACATGTGCATAAAAATAGATTATGAAATCAATAGAAAATCATACAGAGGAAAACAATTTCTTTCATGAACTCGAGCTAGAATACTTTAATTAAAATTCCTGTAATAAAAGTATTTACAAAAATGGTAGGTTTTTGGAATCAAAATCCAACCCCTTTTACAATGAAAATCATACAATATATATAACATTACATCAAGCTAACTATATCTAGCTTTCTGGAATAAAAATTTGAACAATAAACTAAAAATAAAAAGAATCTCTAAAAAACTGCAGGGAATTTGGAACTGCTGGAAAATCATCTGCCTCAATATATGGAATTTGGTTCATTGATGTTAATTCATTTCCTTGGAATCTTGAGTGGTTGATTTTGTTTTCACTAAATCTATTATCTTTCCTTCAAACGTGTTATCTCTGCCACCTGTATCAATTAGCTGCCCCTTTGAATGTTATTTTTTAGTCTAAAATCTGAAAATAGTTTCATGTCTGTTTATGTTTTCCACCTAGTTGATCAAGGAATTATTTGCATTTTGGAGTT
The DNA here is from genome assembly GCA_034641835.2 of Pinus albicaulis. Classification (NCBI taxonomy): domain Eukaryota; kingdom Viridiplantae; phylum Streptophyta; class Pinopsida; order Pinales; family Pinaceae; genus Pinus; species Pinus albicaulis. Next base: position 773,665,701 of record CM076577.1, on the reverse strand, counting down.
AAACCAAAATTTGTGCTGACATTTTTTTCCATAGTATTTTCCTCATCATATTTTAAGTGCTTAACCATTTTTGTAAAATATTTGGGAGGAAAACATTTTGATAAAATAATTCCCGAATATTTTTTTTAAACTTGTAGACTCATATTTCTTTATTTTCATGAATTTCATAAATGAAATCTCAAAATATTTCCTCAAATGATTTTATCCCATAAAACCACCATTGATTGAAATCCATGTATTTTTTTGAAAATCGTGTCTTGTTTTTTCCCTGAATTTATATATTTATGAATAAATAAGATTCATAAATATATTTCGTAAAACCATTGACTGATTTCCTTCTAATGGTTTTGAAAACCATGTTTGTTTTTCCATAATTGGTAAAATACCTTTTAGTTTCCCTTTTTACTTCTGTAAAATCTTTAGATAAGAATTTATCCAAATTTTATGTTTACATGCATTTCCTCTTCATAATTTCTTTCCTCCTTAAATTCATACCATAAAACATTATTTCTCTTCTCTGTAAAATTTCATTTTTACCTTTGTAAAATTATCACATAAGGAAGAATGATCTCTTTCTAACATTGGAAACCCCATGATCAGTTTACCTCATTTTACTTAGCCTCCTTTTACCTAAATCTTTCATCCATAAGCTCATTTCATAAAAATATGACTGTAAAAGTCTTCCCTCCATTATCTCCTTTCTTAGAGACTTTATAATATATAAATTTTCCTGCATACCTCGTAGACCTTCCTACCTAACATTTATAAATTCAAATGCATGTAAAAATAGTGGTTTTACAATGTTCCTGTGGTGTGTGGGGGGTGGTATTAGATGGTAAATGGTTTAGGAAGAGGGGGGTTTGAAATCAACGAGAGGATGACAATTGTAAAAAGCAGTAAAAGTGAAACAACTTTGCGGGGGGAGGGGGGTAGGTTAAAATTATAATAGGTGGCCCGCCCTGCAAACCATTGATTTAACATTTCACCCCTCTCGAGGCATTTTAGATTATGGTGGTTTAATGAACCGTGGGGTGGGGACATAGGTTTTATTTGAATTTTTTATTCGATTTGTGAGTTGTTACTATTGGCTGACATATATAACATGGTAGCAAATTTGGTTCCCATACTTTAGATATTGGGCGGACTTGATATTTTATAATTAGGTTTATTATTTTAAATAAATAATTCTATAAAAAATATAACTATATATATATTATAAAATTAAATCTCATTTAAAATAAAAAAGTATGGAAAATAAAGAAGAGAGATTTATAAAAACCTTTATAAATGTAAAGGGTTAGATGTGATGATATTTAAAGGAAGGAATTTTCCAAGGAAAGCATAATATTGAAGGAAGGGAGAAAATTTTGGAAATTTTCAAAAAGTGATTTTATAACTTTTAAAGGTGTTAGAAAAAGTTACAAAATAGGCTCCAACTTGGTACTGCTTCCCCTTGTGGGGCAGAGAGAACCTAGTAGACTAGATGCCTTGAACTCATTGGGCATGGATTTGGTTCGTCAACATGTAATATGCAAATATGAAACTATAATGTCTGCACTATTCAATATTGATTCACCCTAAAATCTGAAAACTGAAAATTGTTGAAGTGAAACAACTAACACTGAAAGTGGAAATAAACACAACCATGCCTAATTCATTGGGATATGGATTCAATCTATCAATCAACAATGAATTTAATCCTTTCAATCCCCTGTGTTATCACCAAATTGGTACTGATGGGCTGCTTCAACAGTCAACTTGGAGTAACTATTTCAAACCACTTGTAGCTGGAAATTAGCCTTTCCAGTCTGAGAGGGCTCTCTAAAAAGGATAAAGGATATTCAATGAATAAATTGAAAGAAAATGGCTAACTCTGAATTGGATTCAATGTGTTTATATGCAGGTGAAAAATATATAGGGTTTACTACCATTGGGCTTATGGAGTCAGTGCTAGAGAATTTGAGTGACAATGGCTTTCCTTGTGGAAGCTGAGGCTTGTAGATGTTTCAATGAAAGGAAAACACACACAAAAAAAAATGAGACATCAATGTGAGAAACACGAATTCTGAAAAATGAGACATCAAGATATTAAAAGGAAAATATTAAGAGAGATATACCATAGCTTAATGGTTAAAGGAAGTCAAAGCATGATGCACATGAATTTTGAGTAATCAAGAATTAAGACATTGGAGGAAAAACATTAAGAAAGATAGAACAGTAACTCATTGAACCATAATAAGAATCCCAGGTGCAGAAAAGTTGTATTGTCACTGTATATTGCTGAAATCCCAAATCTTTACAAAGTGGTCTTCTAAAATAACATTTTCCAACCATGTTTCTTTCGGAGTTCTGCCTATTAATAGGCTTTTCACCATTACATAGGATCTGCCACCTGGCCAAATCATCGAACTCTTGACTTTGACACATCATCTAACTAAAACCTAAATATCTGGAAACAAAACAAAAATTTGCTAAGTTTAGGAGTTCGAGTCCTAATAGAACTCATCTTCCTATTTATTACACTTTTTAACTGAAATGACTGCATATCTCCAATGTAGAAGATCATGTGACTATGTGGAAATGACCATGATCAAACTGTAAATACATCCAATAGATTTAGAAATAGATCTTCCTATGTTTAAGGAAAAAATCATAATGACCATGAAACCTCGTCTTTAGGCAGAACTATAGCATAAGACAACTTAATTTTAGGACAGAAATTTGCTGGCATGTTCCACTACTATTATTTTTCTTCCCACGTGCTTGATTGATGTTCAACTTCCCTCTAAAATTTAAAATTTTCCCCAAAATGGTGCGTTGCAAAAAACAGAGTGGTGTAGGCAATTCCACAACAACATTTCGTAGCGCCTCTGTTTTGAACATTTTTTCAACTCATTGAGTCTTTCTTTTGCCATGAATATTTTTAATAGGTTAGGAGGGCTAATACAAAATTTCCCTAGATTTTAATTTCAGATCTAACCACCTTTTTAATCAAAAATACATCTACAACAATTTCGTAGCGCATTTTGTAGTGAATGTAGTTCACCAACCTCTGCCACCTGTTAGCTTTTTCTTTTTTCATGCGTAATATTCCTAAATTTGCATGTAGCTAATATGAATATTGATTTTTCTTTTTACACCTAGTTAGATGAATAAATGGGTAAGGAAGCCCATACATATCTTAAACAGGCATAAAATCCCTCTTGATGTGAAGAGGGATCATAATAAAAGCTGGATCTAGCACCCTCATGTGTGAACAGGGGAAAATACATGTGGACAAGGTCAATTTTGACCAAGTCAACAATGCTGGTATGGATGGACAAGTCATCAATAGGGATAGTGCAGTGTTAGTGGGAGGAAGATTCCATGATGGTGGAAACCCTAATGAGTGGGACCCAAGGTAAGAAGGCTCACACTTATTTATAAGGAGGGCAAGGGAACCATAGTGAGGCATGTTATTGATTATTGATTTTATGGTCTGCATGACTATTGTGCATTCTTCAGCTGTTTAGTTGAGATTGCTATGATTTTTAGCACTGGGTGTTCCCGAGCGGGAATCCCATATACTTTCTTGAGAGGCCTCTTGGAGGAGCTTTCACTTCATTTTCCACACTTAGGATTAAGGCCAAGCTTCAGTCTTAAGATACAACGCAGTTTCTTCAGAGTATTGTGTTGTGTTGCAGGGTGTTGCAATGGAGGGTTGAGAAACCCACTTCCGGAGATAGTTTCTCAAAGGAGGAAGCATTCTTCTCTTTGGGAGATCAACAACGGAGGCTATTGAGATTTCTTTCACATCTTGGCACCAGGTGAACATATTCCCATAACCTACAATGTAGTATCCCTCTTTGACTGCGTTATTTCAACAAGCTATTGCAGTGAGGGGTTTCAGTGTTTTATTGGAGGGTGAGATGTTAAATAATTAGATCATCCTTTCACCCGAAGGATCTATTGGAGGATATCCATTCATTAGATGTATCATCTACAACCATATTCATCTAGTTATTGAGTTGCAGCTGTTATTCAGCCCTAGGGATGCATTTCGTTATTTTTTTATTTTTTCATATTTCAAGAAATCCTTCCCGGGTTGTCTTGAAAATGTATTTGGGAGCTTATATATTTACTCCCGGTACTTTTTGAGCCATACATTTGTAGATCTATCTTATTGTACATTTCCAGTAGAAGTGCACCGTCTAAAACTGTGCTGTACTTGTTCTTGGGTATTCTACTATGTAGCAGCATTCCGTTTTTGGAATATGTATTCATGGGAGGCCTGCTTGCCTCGATTATGAGTTGTGTCTGCTTCTATTGTACTTATTTTCTACTGATTTACATAATAAAATGGCTCCATGGTTTTCATACATTTTGGTGAAATGTTATGCACTGTTATTTCCAGTTTTATGTTCATATATTGCTACTTCCCCATTTTGGGATATTACATCATGGATCTATTTGATAGGTTTAGAGAGCTAAGAAAAAAAATTCCCAGGCCTTAAATTTTATTTTTTCCATATTTTTATCAAAAAACACACCCAGAATAATTTCGTAGTGCATTTTGATCTTTAAGCCTGGAAGGCGCTACGAAAACACCTAGTTTGACATAATTTCATAATTTTTTCTTCATAAGCTCAAAAAAATAATTTTATAATTCGTATAGATTTCATATGTATTCCTGAGGTGTCTTAAAGTCAAAGCTTAATAAAATTTTATTTACTCTTCTTCATGGAGCAGCAAGTAGCTCATCCTCCATTAAAATGACCTTTTTTTCTGAAAAATAAGGCTGAAAACATGAGATCCTATCTCTCGATCCCTGATACACATTGCAAAATGGTAGAATATTTTTGTAAACAATAATTTTTAGAAGAAAAAAAACACTTTTTTTTTTAAACCATCTCCAACTGTCTGAAATCTGCATTATAAAATCATGTATAAAACAAGAAAATTCAGAATTATGAAAATAGGTCCCAAAGACATCTTCGAATCTCCAAATTGGTAGCACTTGGGAGACAAGTGAAAGAGGTTATTGTTCCTTGTTCTTCTCTTAGAAAAAAATTCATTTAGATTTTTGAAACTCATCTTCAGTTTCCTGAAAATTTCTCTTGAAAGTAACAGCTTACACAATACAGTACAAAAACACAGTAAATCCCCTTGTAGCTCCTGGAAGAAATGCATGTAACCTATCTATATGAAAACTTGTGTGAAGATGAGGTCCTCCATGATCAATTTAAGGTCTATGGGTTCCTATATAACCATATAGCCACCTTTTATTTGTTTTCCTGCTTATCCATCTCCCTTTTATGCTACGTTGCCTTCATGAACCTTTGACACATGCAAAGAAATTCTTTGGACAACAAGCTACTTTGCAATGGGGTGGAATCTTCCAAGGTGACAATAAACTGATGCATGCAAAGGTGGAAATGTTAATGATAGAGAGCAACTTTGAAGGTGAATTCAAAAAAAGGGGATATTCAAAAATGGGAAGGATAATGACAAAAATGGGAGATGTAATGATGACAAGTATTGATGATTGTGGATGATATATGACCCATTTAACTACTCACATGACTATGGACCTCTAAAAATTAACATCTCATCTTTTCCCTTTTTTCTGCAGAAAAAAAAAAAAAAAAAAAAAAACGTTTTTCTGACAAATTAGCTACGAAAATTTTAGGTGTTTCCGTAGCGAAAAAATGTCATTTCATGGTTATATGCGTTGCGGAAAATGGTAAAAACAAACACGTGGCCAATAAATCATAAACATGAACCTTGCAATGATTTAAAATGAAATGATAGATATGAAATGGTTTATGGATGCTTTTTTAATCTTAGGATGAGCATGTTTTTAAAAACCCTTCATCAATTTGCATGACCACTCTTCATCAATGCATGGCCCTAAATGACACAACATGAAGACTACGTTGAAACTATCAAATTTTTTTTTTTGAAAATTTTGAGTGTGATAACACCCTTAGAGTCATTACACTCAGCCAAACAAAAATTCATACTACAAACTTGAAACACAAGCTGAAACAATTGTTGATCTACTGCATTAATCCATAAACTGCAAACTGACTGATCTACTGCACACTGAATATGAAAATAACTAATTCAATTCCACACAACCTCTACCTAACTGAACTGGAAACAATCACTATTAGGTATATTCATGTTTCCAGTGTAACCACGTGGGAAGTGGATTAAATGACAGATCACTTTGAATGAAATTGAATATATTAAAAATATTTACAATATTAAACTCAAATCCATAGGAAAATAATACTTACAACTGAATATTGCATTCTTTTTAATTATCTGAAACTTCTTCTCATTGACATAAGGAAGAAAAACATAATGCAGAATGCAACCATTAATGAACCTTGAGCTATCATTTTAGTGGCTGTAGCTGAAATCTTGAACCAGTGGAAGCACCGTATAGACAAACTGGAGCCTCCAGGTGAAGGAATTGCAACCAATATCAAATGCCTACTCTTTTTCACCAAAAAGGAATAGATCTAGGCTTAATCGTTCTCCACAGAAAGATTTATTCGTTACTTCGCTCCCCAGAAATGACGCCAAATGTTGTATTTGTTTCTCGAAGGAAATTCTTTTCTCTAAAACTACACCGAGAAACCAACTCGACCAGTCTTTAGGTTCAAGCCGGCCCTTAAACTAGAGGGGGTTCCTTTAAGTGTTACGAGGCCTTTTTTAATGTTATTTACTGTCACTGTACAAAAACCTATGGATCACAATGGCCAGATCTATGATTTATTATGCGTGTTTGCTAATGATAGTCCAATCTCTGCTAAGAAATAAATCCCTCTCTTGCAGAAACTTAATCAATGTGTCAACATCCAACTTTGACAAAATGACATAACTTAAAAGATTTTGGTAGTTGAATATAATATAATATATGATAATTAAGCATTCATATTGAATACTTAATCAACCATATATAGTAGTTGTGTGAAGAAGACTTCTACAACCAAACAATACACATTCAAGAGATGAGAGAAGGCAACAATTAAAAGATGTAGATGAATTAACCAAGATAGATAATTAAGTTAATTAATCTCTTTAAATGATTATAAATTTGCAAGGGGATTTCAGAGGGATTGGAACTCAATCTTTTCTTTCCCAAATATCTCATGTTACCATGAATATGTGTAGAAAAATAGATTATGCAATCATTGGAAAAACATACAGAAGAAAACAAAGTATGTCATGAACTGGAGCTAGAATACTTTAATTAAAATTGTTTTAATAAAAGACTTTACAAAAATGGCTAGGTTTTGGAATCAAAATCCTACCCATTTTACAATGAAAATCATACAATATATATAATATTGCATCATGTTAACTATATCTAGCTTTCTAGATTAAAATTTATAAAAATAAACTAAAAATAAAAAGAATGTCTGAAAAACTGCAGGGAATTTTGAACTGTTGGAAAATCCACTACCTCCAAATCTCGAAATTGGTTGATTGATGTTGGTCCTCCACCTTGGAATCTGGAGTGGTTGAATTCATTTTCATAAAATATGCTATCTTCCATTCAAACTAGGCTATCTCTTCCACCTATATCAACTAGTTGCCCCTTTCACTGTTATTTCTAAGTCCAAAATCTGAAAATAGTCTCATGTATGTTTATGTTTTCTGCCTAGTTGATCAAGGAATTCTTTGCATTTTGGAGTTAAACCAAACTATATGTTGAACTTTTTGCCCATATTCATTGCCTTCATCATATTTTAAGTGATTAACCATTGTCATAAAATATTTGGGAGGAAGATATTTTAATAAAATATTTCCCAATTTTCTTTTTAACTTGTAGATACATATTTCTCTATTTTCGTGAATTTCATAAATGAAATCACAAAATATTTCCTTAAATGATTTTATCTTGTAAAACCATTCATTGATTGAAATACATGTCTTGTTTTGAAAATCATGTCTTTTTTTTCCTTGAATTTATATACTTATGAATAAATAAGATTCATAAACATATTTCATAAAACAATTGACTGATTTCCTTCCCATAGTTTTGAAAACCATGTCTTGTTTTTTTATAATTGGTAAAATATATTTTAGTTTCTCTTTTTACTTATGTAAAATATTTGGACAATAATTTATCCAAATTTTATGTTTATGTGCATTTCCTCGTCATAATTTCTTTCCTCCTTAAATTCATACAATAAAACATTATTTCTCTGCTCTGTAAAATTTCATTTTTACCTTTGTAAAATTATCCCATAAGGAAGAAGCATCTCTTTCTAACATTGGAAACTCCATCCTCATTTTACGTCATTTTACTCAGCCTCCTTTTACGTCAAGCTTTCACTCTTAATGTCATTTCATAAAAATATGACCATAAAATTCTTCCCTCCATTATCTTCTTTGATTTGAATTTTTTATTTGACTTATGAGTTGCTATTATTGGTATAAAATGTGGTTCCCATACTTTAGGTATTGGGATGACATGATATTTTTAAATAAATAATTTTATAAAAAATATAATTATATATATTTTTAAAATAAAATCTTATTTAAAATAAAAACTATTAAAAATAACTCAGAGACATTTATAAAAACCTAAAAGACAATTCATCCTTTAGCAATGGAAATGGCTAGATGGAATGAAATTTGAAGGAAGTCATTTTCCAAGCCAAGGATAAGATTGAAGGAAGGTAGAAAATTTTGGAAATTTCAAAAAAGATTTTGTAAATTTTAAAGGTGTCAGAAAAAGTTACATTAGATGAGATGGAAGACCCATCAGATGGATGTGAGGACATCATTCCTCAATGGAGTGATTGAGAAGGAGGTGAACATTGAACAACCAAAAGGATTTGAGACCTTTGATAGAGAGTCACATGTGTGTAGATTCAATTGAGCATTGTATGGATTGAAACAACCACCCCGTGCTTGGTACACTAGGATCGACAACTATTTCACCAGGTTGGGATTCACCAAAAGTGAAGCAGATGCAAACCTTTACCATAATTTTGTTGAAGATAAATTGTTGATTATTGTATTATATTTTGACAATTTGATTTTAACTGGTGATGAGAAGTTGATAAAATATTGCAAAGAGGATCTTGCAAGAGAATTCGAGATGAAGGAGATGGAACTCATTCATTATTTCCTTGGTTTGAAGTATGCCAAGGAGATGGGGAACTATTTGTCTCTCAGGAGAGTATTCCAGTGAGCTATTGAAGAAGTTATGCATGGAGAGTAGCAAAACCATGGACACTCCTCTAGTAGGTATTTTGAGGAAATAGAATGCCACTTCATGTGAGGAGGTGGATGCCATTATTTATAGGAAGCTTGTGGGTTCACTCATTTATTTGGTGAGTGCGCAGCCGTACATGTGATATGCGATTAACCAAATTATTAAATCCATGGTTAAGCCAACCCAACTGTATTGTAAGGCATCCAAACATGTGTTGAGATACCTCAGAGGTACTACATAGTATGGTCTTTGGTACAAATGGATAGAGGGAGTGAAGCTTCAAGGCTTCATAGGTGCAGATTTAGTGGGTATTCCATCAGATCGAAAGGTAAATTCATGATGAGACTTCAGTATTGCTTCAAAAATAGTTACTTAGTACAACAAGATGTAGAGATCAGTTGCAGTCATTTCAGCAGAAGCAAAGTACATGGATTATAGTCAAGCAGCTTGCGAAGCTATCTGGATGAGGAATATTCTTGTTGGGTTATTTGGTCATATGATGGACCCCATTGTGATTTACTATGACATTCATAGTTGTATTAAAATATCTGAAAATTGATTTTGTTGCGATCGATCCAAGCATATCGACATCTGGTACCACCATCTATGAAATTATGTGTAGAGGCAGATTATGTTAATGGAATACATTCCTACATAAGAAAACTTCAAGAGGAAATTTCAAAATCCATAGAGGCAGGATTGAGGTATCTGATAATACCTATCTTCTTGAGAGGGAGTGTTAAAAATGGAAAAAATAAAATCTTGATTTAATTTTCCCTTGAATTAAATTAGGATAAAATTGTAATTCGAAATCACAAGACAACAAGAATGTGTTAAATAAGTTAATTTGAATTAGGTGGCTCAGTTAATTCGAGTTGAGGGCCTAAATTGGGGCATGTAGAGTGTATCCTAATTTTTATGATCCTAGGATGAGTTTAATTTGACTCGTAAATATTTAATTAAGTTAAACTCAAGTAGAGTCAGTTAAAATGAGTTACAGTAAGTTAAACTAGTGGGAGGTCAAGCAGTGGGGTGTGTACTAAGTGATCACCAGTTAATTATTAAATCAGTCATAATTAACTCATGCATGTAGTATCGACGACTTACCCAATTGATATTAGATTTGAAGGTAAATGTGTTATCATTTATTTAATTATCCAAGTTGTATAGGTCATGCATGCAGTCAAAGAAGGACCTATAGGGATTGTGTAGTTCTGGATGGGGAATTTCCTAATTAAAAGGGGGCTAATTCCCAAGGAAACAATGCAAGGAAATATGGGATTGGAAGGCACAAAAATTGGTTAAGTATTTTCCAGATTAAGCTTGTGAGGCAATGAGATATTTTATACTTGTGCAGAGATTGTTCAGGCTTGAAGAAGCATTGTATTTCTTCTCTATTTTTTTATTAATGCAAATAGATAGTAAGTGGTTTTGAGAAGTGGATTTCCCCTAGATATATCCTTGTGTTATGTTTGCTAATTGATTCAAATCACATGATTTTTATATTTCTTCTCCATTTTGAATTCCTTTCTACAAATGAGTAGAGTATATTGAATTCTATTTTTTTAGTAAATTACAATTAACAGTTTGAATCTAAAAGGAATTTCTACATTTATTATTCTATCTACAATTTCTATTGATTATTGCAAGATTAAATTGTCTTCAAATGTTTCTAATTAAAGAGGATAATTGGGATAAAGTGATTCTAAAAAAATATAATTGTGGTAAATTAACATGGAATTAGAGCTAAGGTGATGAAAAACCCCTGGAGAAAAGAAACAAAAGAAATCGTTCTTGAAAGAAGTTGAAGAAGCCTATTTGGTTTTCTCAAGATGTATACCTCCTACTTCAAGGATAAATCGAATCTTGGAGATTCATATAACTTTGATGCTTGGAAAATCAGGTTGGAAGCCATATTGGATGACAACAATGTTTTGGAATATGTACAAGGAAAGGTACCTGAGCCTCCAACAAATTATTTTGTTGCTATCAATTCCAGCCAAAAGAAAGGTGATCTCAAAGCTAATAATATTATTATTGATGGTTTATAGGATCATTTTCTTCTTTATGTTGGTAACTTAAAGGAATTTAAGGATATGTATGGCAAGTTGGTCGATATATTTGAAGTCAACAACTTCAATCACATCCTCTTTTTGAAGGATCAACTCAAAGAGATAAATATGAAAAAGGGAGAATTTTTGCAGTCCTATATCATGATGGTATGTCATTTAATGGATCAATTGTAAGATGCAAATGAGTAGGTATCTAGTATGTAGTTGATATTGGTCTCTCTTTAAGGTATTCCTCCTATTTGGGAAATCTTCATTACTACTCTAAGCAATAATAATGTATTATCGACATTTGGTGAGCTCATTGGTAAGTGTACTCAAGAGGATATCATGATGATTGACGGGGGAAAATTAAAAATCATGAAGAAGGATATCCCTCCGCATTTGTCACCCAAGATAAGAAAAAGAAAGGAAAAGGGAGACTATCCAATTAAATAATGTCTTTTCTTTAATCCAAGGGCTCCAAGAGAAGGTTGAGAAGAGATATAACTCAAGTTGAATGCTACAATTCCCACAAGTATGGTCATTATTCCCAAGACTATCCAAGAAAGAGAGATGCTCCAAGATCCAACTGAGGCTACAAAAATAAAAGGTACAATGATAGAATAATAAACAATGATAGAGGAATAGGTGATGATAGAAGAAGGAGAGATGACAGAATAATAATGGATACTTTGATGATCGAGAAGGAAGCTATCATCCTCAAAAGAGAGTAAGAAAATATAGGTATGAAAATAATGCAGTTGCTAGTGAATTTGAATACATTCTTATTTCCACTCTTTCTACTTCTTCTCCTCTAGATTCACATTATAGCTAGTTGGTAGATAGTGGGGATTATAGACACTTATCTAGATACAAGGAAGTCCCCTCCAATCTGGATGACAAGGAGACAAGTTTGAAGTTCATTCTTGGGGATAATGCTACATATCAAGTGAAAGGTTTTTGTTTTGTTAAATTTTATTTATAATCCAGTAAACCCATTATTCTTAATGTTGTGATATATGTTCTTGAACTAAAGAAGAAACTAGTACCTATTTATTCCTTGGAAGACAAAGGGATGAGAGTATATTTCATAAAAGGTAAAGTACTCACATGGCCTAGGGAATCCCATATGAGGGATTCATTCACATTGGGATCTAGAGTTGAAGGACTCTATAGAGTTAATGGGAGACCTCTACTGGTAATGGTCCATGACACCAATCACTAGAGTGATTTATGGTACCGCAAGTTGGCACATCTACATTATGAATGCCTATCGAAGTTGAAGAAGCTAGTCTTTGGGATGTGTGATGTTCAAGAAATTCGTGATGGAGTATGTTGGGGATGCACCGGTGGAAATAAGACAAGGGGAACATTCCCCTCTAGCAGAAATAAAACATATAATATACTAGAACTCATTCATTTTTTCCTTTATGGACCTATGCCAGTGCATTCTCTTAGTGGCCATCTCTATTATATCATATTAATTGATGAATTATCTAGGAAGACATGGATATACTATTTGAAGCACAAGGATGAGGCATTTGATATGTTCAAGGACTTCAAGGCATTGATAGATAATAAAACATGGAATAAATTCAAGTCCTTCAAGTCCAAGAATGCTGGTGAGTACATTTCAAATGAGTTCATTGAATTCTGCAAGAAGGTATTAAGAAGGAAACTATTGTACCCTACAATCCCAAGAAAAATGGAGTGGCCGAAAGAAATAAAAAAATTATTTTGGAGGCTTCCAGAGCTATGTTGCATGATCAAAATTTACCAAAGTTCCTTTGGGGAGAAGCAATGAATACATCGTTCTATGTAAAAAATAAGGTTCTGCATCAAGCCTTGCACAACAAGACTCCTGAAAACATCTTCACAGGTACGAAACCCATTATTGGTCATCTCAGGATATTTGGTTGCCTCATATACTTTCATGTGCTGAAGGATAAGAGGAAAAACATGGAAGCCACAAAATCCAGCTTTGAGAAGATCAGTTCGAGAAATAAGGTAACCAGAAAGGTATAGTCCATCTGTTTTATGTTCAAATTTTTCTTTATCTATCACTAATGATGATACCAGAAATATTAGGGAGGGAGTGGATTCAAAGGATGGAAAATTATGGAAGGAGGCCATGGTTGATGAAATGACATCCTTGCATAAAAATAAGGCATGGGATCCGGTGGATTTTCCAGCTGGAAGGAAACCCATTGGCAAAAAATGGGTGTTTAAGAAGAAGATGAATGCACAAGGCAAGGGGGAGAAATAAAAAGCTCAGTTGGTAGCAAAAGGCTATTCCTAGGTGTAGAAAATTGATTTTGGTGATATTTTTTCTCCTGTTTCCAAGTTACCTTCTATTAGATTACTTTTATCTGTTGTTGTTTCTTTTTATTTTGAGGTAGAACAGATGGATGTGAAGACATCATTTTTTCACAGGGATCTCGAAGAAGAGATCTACATGAAGAAACTTGAAGGCCTTGTGGTAAATGGTAAGAAATAATTGGTATGCATGTTAAAAAAGTCTTTGTATGGTTTAAATAATCACTAAGGATGTGGTATCAGAAATTTGATAAATATAAATGGGGACTTGGCTTCACCAGAAGAAAAGCGGATCATTGTGTGTATTTTAAATTAATTGGTGACTGTGTTATTTATTTGGTCTTATATGTGGATGATATGTTGTCGATTGGAAATGACAAAGAGATTATCCAAGATTTGTAGACCCAATTGTCCTCTAAATTTGATGTGAAGGATCTTGGTTTTGCAAACTATATTTGGGAATAGAAATTAAACGAGATCGCACAAAGAGGAAGCTCTGGTTAAACCTAAGGAAGTACGTTGAGACAATATTGGAGAGGTTTAATATGCAAGATACCAAACCTGTGAAGGTTAATATCCTATATGTGTAAATTTATCTGCTAAATGGTGTCCCATGACACAAGAAGAGGAAGAGGACATGTCACGTGTTCCATATGAAATTGCAGTCAGTAGCATGATGTATGAAATGGTATGTACTAGACTAGACATTGTACATGCAGTCGGTGTACTAAGAAAGTTTATTTCAAAACTAGGGAAGAAGCATTGGACAATAGTGAAGCAATTTCAAGGTATTTGTGTGGCACTAGTGATTATGGTCTGCGATACCAAGGAAGACCAAAATTGGATAGATTTTTGGACATCCATGGATTTTTTCATGCAAACTGGGTTAGAGATATGGATCAAAGAAGATCTACAAGTGGTTATGTATTTATCCTATTTGGAGGTGTAGTCGGTTGGATGAGAAAAATATAGTATGTAGTGGCTCTTTCAACTACAAAGGTATAATACATGGCATCCACACATACAAGAAAGGAATAATTTTGGCTGCAGAGATTTTTTTAAGGTATGGGGTTGGTGCAACGAGCTTATAAGAATATATTGTGAAATCCAAAGTGCAATTTTATTGGCTAAGAACCATGCTTATCATTCAAAGACAAACCACACTGATGTTCAATATCACATTGTGAGAAATATGGTTGAGGAAAAATGGTGTTTCTGGTAAAAGTGGACATTATTAATAATGTTGCAGATGCATTGAAAAATTCTGTGACCACTGAGAAGTTCTATTGCGGTAGATAAACAATGGGCATTGCAAGGTTGGACCAATGACTAAGCTTTCCTGTGGCCCCTTGTTGAAAGAAAACATAAAGTAGGAGAATTTTTGGTATGTGTTATATTCCTTTATTTTTTGGGTGCAACCCCTTTGTCGGGGGGTTTGTAGGGGGGGAGGGGCAGTAGCCCCCCTACACAGGGTTTGGGGCAGCGCATCGGTAAAAAATTTTCAAACCCTATATTAGGTGGGAAAACCTACCTATGGTTTTTTGCATGGGTTCTTTATCCGATATTAGGAAAGAAAAAAAATATATCTAGATATAAACATAAACATAGAGATGCAATAGAAATACAAATTCATTTCATGAATATCAAAGAACTGAAATATGCTTATATACAGAACGAAAATAAATTAGCTCAGGTGATGGTAGCTTATCTCTGAGAATAGATGTGGTGACTAAATGCCTTTGAATTGTGTTACAATGAGGCTCAAAGGCCTATTATTATTGAGAAATAATGGAAAACCCTAAACATCCAAAAACCTAACCCTAGGAGATGAATCACCAAAATTATGGGCCTTGTTGGGGTAAATTGGTACATCAACCTCTTGGTGTCCTAACTTTGGCATACAATCTTCATTTGATGCATACGTCGACCTCATTATAAATATCTATACGAGGAGTACAACTTTTGACTGAAAAAATCAGCTAAAATTATATATTTTCCCATTTTCCAAAAAGCATTGTTTAGGGCCTCAAAATGGCTCTGAAAGTTTAGCACCCGAAAAACTGCCAAAAATATTAAACTGCGCTACAATTAAGGAAACTAAAAAATTTAAAGAAAAATTGGTAGGGGTCCAAGTGGAATAGGAGGGTCGCCACAAATATACACCTGGATCAGTCCTCCCCCCTTAGGAAGAAATGGTCCCCATTGTGTTGAGTGCCTCCGTGAGATGGGGAAACTTTTGTTGAACTTGGTCCCTAGTGAGCCACTTACCTTAGTGCAGGATTTTTCCAACTTTGACAACCTAATAAAGTTGGATCTTCTATTGGAAATTGTTCTTGATCTACATGTCCATGATATGATTAGTGGTGGCATGTTCCATGTAGTCTGGGTTTAACTCTATTGGTGTGATTTTTTCTACAGTGTCAGATGTGTCCATTAATGGTGGAAAGTATGGTCAAAGGAGGTCCACATTGAACATTGGGCGTAGGCCAAGGAATGGTGGAATGTTGAGCTATAAAAAATTGTATAAGCTAAATTTGGTGATGGTGTATAACCCATATTGGAGTGGTTGAAGCTTATGGTGGGGCTAAGTGAGGCGCTCCTTCTGCAAATGTAGCCAAACCTTGTCGCCTACCTAGAACTTTTTTGGTACCTAATGTTGATCATGTTTATCATTGTACTTAGAATTGGATTTTTCCAATATGTCATGTACCTATTGGTGGATGCGTTAGATTTACTCAATGAAGTTGTTAGCCCTGTTGGTTTCAGATTGGACATGGGTCGAAGCTGCCCAAGTAGTTGAAAATAATATGGACACATCAATGGGATTATTGGTTGGAATCCCAACCCACCTGAAAAGGGATGTGACTAGTTGAGCTATGGATAGCTCTATTAGGTAGAGGTGCTATGGGTGTCAAGTTGATCACATGCTTTACCTGATAGTGTAACGGTACCCTTGTGGGTGAGGAGAATATTTCCCTATATTCTTACACAACCTTGTCCACTTGCTTCTGCTATGTGGAGGAACCCTTCTCGAGGGCCATGGATGTGGCCACGATCTTCCCCTTACTTTGAAATTGAATCAGAAAGAAAAAAAATTTCCCTGTATGGGAAATGATCTTACTGCATTTCTTAGCAGATCAAAGAGATGGTGGTAGGCAGGGCTACCTTTGGTATCCTATATAACTTAGTTCCCAAATAAATAAATAAAATTTGAGGCCTCAAATCATACACGACATGTCACTTCCGCAAGTATGGATGGCCTAATAATACATCACAAACTTCAAGAGGAGCAACATCACACAATACCTCGTCCATGAAGGGCTTGATGTTGTAGGGAAAGCGACACTATTCAGTCACGTGGAGAATATTCCTTGGTGAAGCCACCCGATAGTGTATGGTTGCGAGTGTGGTGTGGTTAGTAGGCCCATATGGTTCATGACCTCTACTGAAATGAGGTTATTTTTTCTCCTGTTGTCGATAATAAATTGCAGTGGTGAACCCTTCACCCACATCTCTCAGTGAAAGAGTTACCCCCCCCCCTCTAGATCTTTAGTATATGCCTTTCGGAGCTTGATGGTGGTTACCATCACAGTGGGTTATGCGTCAATGACATGTTTACCCTTGTTGGTTCCCTTGTCAAGTTATAAATCAAAATCAGAGCATGCATCCATCTTTGAGTCTTTTAACTCGGAAATTAGCGCCTACTTTGTGCGACATTCATTTGTGTTGTGAGTGGGAGTTTTATGGAACTCACACCACTTTGTGTTGTCGTTCTCTTCCTTCCTGTCACCCTTTTATTGAAACTTCGAGGAGTTGACTTGGGGGGTTCAGACCAGGCTCTATCCTTTGATTTGTTTTGGGTTCGCAGATCCAAAGTCTCGCTTCTTCTGTATCAATTTATGCTCGATCTTGGCAGCATATCGGTATGCTACACTAAGCGAGGATATGTCGATGAAATACACTTCCTCTTTAATTTATATGTGCAAGTAACTGTGGTACTTAAGCACCAATTTTTTCTCTGAATATTTGATACCCAATTTTGTGCGCAGGGTATGGAACAAATTCGTTAGCTCATCCACATCTTGATCCCTTTGTTGTCGTAGCATAGTCCATTATATGTACTTGTCCTCATAACTCCCCATGGGTTAATATTGTTCCTTGATGGCATCTCGGAAAAAAATACAAGTGGGTTGATCTAAAAATAGTGAGGGTTCTCACTCGTCCCTCAATTCGTAGTAGGTTTCCCACCAGTCCTTGACACGGGGGGTAGATTTGAGGAGTGCAAGAGTAAATTTTTCCCTATTGGAAAAATCATGAACTGGAAAATATGTTTCCAACATATTTAACCATATATCTACATTTTCCGCATCTATCTGGCCTTAAAACATGGTAATGTCAAAGTTTACTTGTATCTTGAAGGGAGTGACACCTCCAAAGTCACTATCATATGAAGATGTATCGCTTGTGGGCATCTGCCAAAGGATCTAGGAAAAATTTTCCATCATCATATTCCTTTGTTGCTTGAGGTCTTCTTCGAGCTATATTTTGAAAGGATCTCCTTCTCCCTCATATTTATTTTATTCTTCCATGGGAGGTCGTCTAGGTTTGCGAGTTTGGTCTTGTAAAGGTTCAACCAGTTCAATCCCTAATGCCTTGTACCTTGATCTTGTTAGAGACATGCAATGAAAAAAAGAGAAAGAGAAGACCACTCTAATACCATTGATCCAAACTTAGATATGAACACAATAATATATATATATATATATATATATATATATAGAGAGAGAGAGAGAGAGAGAGAGATGTAGCCGAAATAAAACTTCATTTCATTAATATCAAAGAATTGAAATATGATTATATACAGAATGGAAATAAACTAGCTCAGGCGATGGTAGCTTATCTTGGAGAAGATATGTGGCAGATACATGCCTCTGAAATTTATTACAATGAGGCTCAAATTCCTATTTATTATTGAGAAACAATGTAAAACCCTAAACATCCAAAAACCTAACCCTAGGAGACAAATCACCAAAATTGTCGGCCTCGTTGGTGTAAATTGGTACATCAACTTCCTGGGGTCGTAACTTTGGCATATGATTTCCATTTAACATTCACAATACCTCCTAAGAAATATATATTCAAGGAATACAAATTTTAACTACAAAAATTAATTAAATACCCATGTTTTTCTATATTCCAAAAAAACGTCGTTTAGGGCCTCAAAATGGCTTTGGAAGTTCAGGACTAGAAAAAATGCCAAAAATAGTACATTCTGCTAGAATTAAGGAAACTGAAAAGTTGAAAGGAACATGGTGGGGGTGCAAGTGGAATAGGCAGGTGGCTAAAAATATCCATCTGGATTAGTTTTGCACATAGTTTTGGGGATAATGGTTTTCTGTCCATGGTTATTTGTAGATCCGGTTAAGGGAACTACGTCATTATGATCTAATCCAGGGTTAATGGATTGGGGTTTATGAATACTTCGACATGTATATATATGTATTGTGTTATTGAAAGGAATATAATGGAAAATTAATTTGGTAGTCACAGTTTTGGGATCCAGGGGGGAATCTATGTGTATATGTGTTTCATGTTTATGTTCTCGCCATTGTTTATTTTATGTTTTAAAGAATTCGTTTGCAGCTAATTTCTATACAAGATTAAAAACTACACCTAAATATGAGAAATACATTTTTAATGATCCTATGGATCTTATGGACCCCTTGGACCCTCCTCCACATGATCCTCCTACAAATAAAATATCATTATGGCTTTGTGATACTTTACAGGATATTGAGAGATATGTTCCTTCCAAAAGGACCTTTAGAAAAAGTAAGAATCCATGCAATTTGTTGGTGGAAAATTTAAAAGTGATAGTGACCTAGGCTTCATCCCAAGTTGCCAACAAAATATGTCAACGTAGTCTAGATTTTCATCAGCATTTTCACCCCCTTTTGACAAAGGAGCATTTGACCCGAGGAGAGCTAGAACTATTAAAATTATTAAAGGATCGAAATTAGTATCAGAACATTATTTGAACCATTAACATTTAATTATCCACACAACTATAATATGAATGAGACATGAATTCATCACATAATAACAAGATACATCATTCATATAAAAGAAACAATAAATTTTAAAAATGGGGCTATGCATTCATTGAATCAACAACACAAAATTCTCAAAACTCCCTTTGTATTAATATTGCTAGCCATTACATCATAGAACAAATCAGTTTTTGGGAATATCTCAAATCAAAACATTACATTGGAATTTACACAACATAGATTAGAAATTTTGTGTAGATACAAATTTCTACAAAAATTACTAACAAGAACCATATAAAACAAAGGCTCAGTATATGGAAAAGGTTTCTCGATTCGTCCCTATATCCCTTCCTTTATAGGATCACTCGTAGAGGTTTCTTGATCTCCCATATTATTTGGTCTTCTTTGATGAAATATTAGAGTCATTTTCATTTTTCCTATTGATACTTTCAAAATTGACCCCATTTTCGTGTTTCCACGGGTGCGCTTCCCTATTTTCTAGCTGTACAAGTCCCAATTTTTAATTATCTACCACATTTAAATTTTTGGTTACCTAATTCTGATGGATTTATCCATTTATATTCCAAAACTAATATTCATCATATTTTTCCAAAAAAATGAAGGACCCAACAGGTGCCGACCACAATATATTGACTCACCCTGAGTCAATTTGCCACTGGAGCATCCATCTCTTGATTTTATTATGCTTCATTTTTTGCATATGTTTCTCCTTCAAATGAAGGACCTAACTCTGGCACTGTCTTCAACACATTCTCCTTAAAACTCTTGTAATTAGACACAATGAAATTCCATGTATCTAGTATTGTAAAAAATTGTCCCACAAACTATGTAGTTGTCTCAATAACAAATTCAATGGGTTGGAATTTAATGAGCTCCAAAAAAATTTCATCATCATTGGCAATGAGAGCGCTCAAAGTGATGAAGTGGAATTGTGCATATGACGAAGGTCACGGATCACTCGCTTGGTAGCATGTGAGGCATCCTCTATCTAATTAATCTAGGCATCAAGAGTATATGTGTGGGCCAAGAGTTCTTTTTTCTAATTCAAATCTGGAGTGCTCATAGCCTGCGCAAAGATTTGTTTGACATTCTCCCAGAGTGGATAGATGGGATGATTGTTGGCGAAAAATAAGGTCTCGTGGGCAAGACCCAGGTTCGCAGGATTG
This sequence comes from Pinus albicaulis, assembly GCA_034641835.2. Classification (NCBI taxonomy): domain Eukaryota; kingdom Viridiplantae; phylum Streptophyta; class Pinopsida; order Pinales; family Pinaceae; genus Pinus; species Pinus albicaulis. The sequence goes on along the minus strand of CM076577.1, from coordinate 773,644,877 downwards.
AGGCCAACAAGGGTCCGGTGTAGTCTAGTAACACGCCGGCATTTTCACTCTGCTCAGGACAAACAGAGCGTCTCACCCGAGGCGTGCCGCGACCACATGGGAAAGGGGAAGAAATCACAGACGAGGAATAAACCCACAACCATAGAAAGAAAGAGAATCTGTTACATATACCAGGATATTCATGCGAGATCACCAATCAAGTATATTGACAGTCGCAACTTAAAAATTTTAAAGCATGGTAAACACATCATAACACATAAACATAAAGACAGCAATCCTTCTTTTCATTAGTCTTCATCCAAATACAAGATTACACAGCTTCCTTCTCTGATAACCCATATATCAGATACAGATGAATCTAAGAACAGAGAATACAAAACATAGAGAGTAGAAACCAATTGCGAGAACAAGTCTGATTCCTCCGCGGCTGCTCCTGCATTCAATCGTCCCGCAACAGCAACCGATCAACCAATCTCTCCTTCTGCAGCCGGGTGATTGCCTTTTATTCACCCGCTCGTCGCGACTGGCGGCTTCTCTGCGTCTTTGCTCTGGCTTTTCCCGACTTCTCTTCTGATATCTGCATGTTCTACTTCATGTTCTCTGTTGTATCTCTTTCATCTGTACTTATCGCTGTTCTACCTCCAGTTATCAAGTGCTTCCGCATCGCCTTGTTAGCTCCGCAACTCCTGGTCGCGCGATGCGGTCGCGTTAGCTGTGTGTATTCCCTCCGCAACTCAAAAAGAGTCCAAGTTCAAAATTCAAAAATTAAACAAAAACAAGGGCCCCAACAGGCCCCGACCACAATCCTTTGACTCGTCCGCGAGTCAATCGCAAATGACAGTCTCTACCTCCATACCTTCGCCGGCCTCTGTGCCCTGCTCTGCTGCTCTTTCTTCTGCTGCCCTTTCCTGTTGTACTCCGCCACCGGCTGATTCAAACAAGGGCCCCAACTCCGGGACCCGGCGGAGTGCTGCATCTCGAAGCTCCGTGAAAGTTACTACTGCTTGCTGCCATTCCTGCATAAGCAGGTCAGCATCTTGAACAATGCGGTTGGCTGTAGCTTCGTCAATGGGCGTTGGTGCATCCCCGAACAGTGCGGTGAGTTGGGACTCGGCAGTGGCGTCCAGCTGATGCATTGCCTCGGCATGGCTGCGAAGGGGCGGCCGCATCTCCCGGATGATGTGCTTAGTTGCGGCTGATGCGGCCTCTGTCGTCTGCATTTGAAGTTCCAACTCGTCCGTCTGAGCGTAGAGCTGGTCCAATCTGGCCTGGTCCGTGGTCGCCCGAATTTGGGTGGCGAGTTGTTGCAGTTGAGCAGCAATGGGCTGCGTTTTGACTGTCAGTGCGAGGGAGCACTCCTGCAAGCTTCGTAGAAAGGCCGAAGCCGCTGCTGTCGTGGAATGGAGAGTCTCTTGTAGATTAACTGCCTGTGCCTGTTTGGCAGTGACCGGTCCTGAATAATCAACGGGTGGATCTGGTAGGGTAGGCCGCGCGGCCAACGCCGCTTGTAATTCCTAGTTCTCTCTGCAAATGGTGGTGAAGACGTCCCCGAGCTGGCGAGACTGTAAGGCTATGCTGTCCTGTTCGATGAGAGCAGGGAGTAGAGCATGGTGAGCCCGTGCCTCCGGCCAAACGCTGGAAAGCGCCTGATTCACAATGTCGGCCTGTTCCTGGAGGTAGGTCTTCTCCTGCACTAGCTGATTGCGCTGTTCAGTAAGCGCCGTGATTTGGTTCCCCTGCTCAGTGCATCGCCGCTGTAGCTCTGCATGAATCTGCTCGGCCTGGCCGGCCGCCCGCTGAATGAGCAAAAACAACTGTGCTGGACTCAGTTGTGCTGTAGTCGTTGTGCGCGGGGCATCCTGCGGAGGCGTCTGTTCCTGTAACGATGGTCCTACGGCCGCTGCTCGGCCTGCAGTCTCTGGAAGGTGGACCGGCGTCTGTTGTTGTACCGAAGTGGCCATATCAGGCTCTGGCCGGTCCTGCTGCGTTGTTGGCGCTGTGGAAGGGCTGATGGAATCAACCCCAACTCTGTCTGGCTGAACAAATGTAGTGGCAATGGGCTCCTGGGACGTGGCCACGGGGTCAACAGAAGGTACCACCGCGGCAGTACTGGAGGTGACCTCCGCCCCGTGGTCACCGCCGAAGAGGTCCCGAATCAAGGAATCGGACACAGTGGCTGAGGAAGTGGACGGATTGGAGGAAGTGGCGTGTGGTCTGCTGGTGGAGGGGGCGGTGGATGGAGTGACCGAGGAGGGAGGGAAACGAAGGTTGAGGAAATCCGCTGGGTCAATCAGCGGTTCCTCCGGGATCAAGGTAGCTGTGGGCGGCGTGACTGGTGGATCATCCTCCGTAAGGTCCACCACGGGCTCTGCAGTACGGGCCCGCTTGGATGGAGGTGGCCCAGAGGAATCGGGTTCGGGCCCCGGTTCACCCATTGTCGTGATGATGGGGGCGGCAGAAGTGAACAGGGAAGTGGGAATAGGGGAAGTGAGGGAAGTAGTGTTGGAGAGACCAAGTGACCGGTTAAGAAGAAATTCATTAAACGAAGGAAATATAGGGGCGCTACTAGAAACAACCTGGGTGGCCACGTTGAGTCGTCGGACTTGGTCATTCATATGCTCCACAATGGGGACCAGTGCTTCGGGCAGGGTCGCTGCGCTCCCTGCCGCCTCTGTGGTTATCGCTACCGCGACTGTGGAAGATCCGCCGGCACTGGTCGCGGCAGGCTGCTGGGCAGCCCGCATCCCATCAAAGTTATATCGTATGACTCCATCCTGAACGTGCCGAACGACCCCTGGCCACGATAGAACCTCTCTGTGGAAGATACTGTCGGTCAGCTGAAACCGCAAGGGCGCCATGTGAAATGTGTGGTGCGGGACACAAGCCGGCCGGATGAAAGTGTGATTATGGCTGACGCCAAACCACACTTGTTCGCTGTATACATCCAGCAGGTTCCGGGGTACCCGCTGCGTAGAGGCCACCACAGCGACCATCATCCCGTACCATTCGCGGAACGCCTCCGCGTTCACCTGCTTGCTGCTGGGGGCCGTGGACACCTGCCAGGGGGAGTATCGCATCGCGAACGGTTGGCTCCCGGTGAGTTCCGCTGGTGTCCGTATCGGAGGAACATGCCATTTCCACATGGCGAAGGCTAGGAGCAAGTAGCCGTAGATAAAACTGGTGGTCCGTCTGTAATTGTCTTCGCAGGCCGCGAAGAGTTCCTTCAGCACGAACGCACTCCAATTCAATCGGGCCCCCTTGACGCAGTGCTCCGCAATAGAAATGGTGTCCAATGTGCACTCGCCCTTGGTGTAATGGCGCATGGTCTTGCTCGCTATCAGATAGCAAGCAAACCGGATTTCTGGTACATTGATCAAGTCGATCTTGGCACCCTTGCCACCTCGGCGAGTACCATATTTGGTGTATAGGTCCGCCTCGGCTGATTTCCGGGCGCGCTTGGAGGCCGTCTGCCCTGCAGAGGAAACATCCGCCCCAAATTGACACAGCCCCGTAAGTCGACTAATATCTGCTGCATGGATTGGAATCTCCTCGTTCAACCATAGAGACCCGTTCTGCACCCGACTGAGGAGAAACCGGGTGCATTGCAGAACTGGGCCAGTAGTGCCGAAGACAGGGAGACTGCGTAAATTCATCAACGTCGACTGATGAAGACCCCGGAATTCGTCCTTCATCCGACTGTTAGAGCTGCTCCCTGGTGTATAGCGGTGTTCCATGAACGTTTGCCAATGCAGATGGGGAAACTCAGCCGGGTCGGACAAGTTAGCGTCCATGCAGGGCGCATTGTCGTACTTGCCGACCAGTGATGATTCGAGCCGGTGAATTCTGTGATCCAGCACCGGTTCCGGGACGGAGAGAACAGCTCTCGGCATCTTTGCGCGTCTCTGATAGACCTGGAGGATTCGTCTGGAGTTCCCTTCTAAGTTCTGAGTGCTCGGAGGCCGCAAGTGCTCGGGAGTCGCTGAAGTTTCCAAACTGAATTGGTCCGTCATCCCGGCGCCGATAGCCTTCATGCAAAATTGGGCCATCCGCTGGCACGCGCGGGGTTGATGAGACTCCATAACGGCATTTAATTTTTGCTATCATGCTTGCCTGCGATAATCGTGTGATCAATCGCGGGCCTGTGTGTAATCTGACAGTTGCTGACGACGGCTTTGGAAGATGGGCGTACCCGACGGCGGAGAGAACTGCGGCTGATGGGGAATGATTACGGTATGATTACTGTCCATTAAGGGAATTTATGACCAAAATCTGAGCTATCCTACGGACTGACAAAAGGACTGACGGTTATGACCTGGACTGACGCTGGCACGAGGACAGATCCTTCGGGCAGGACACGCTGGACTGGGAGCGGCGTCCTACTGGGATGGCGCTCCGCCACGCTGGACTGGCGTTGCGACACGCTAGACTGGCCCGCTCCGACCATGGTCTATTGCGGTATGGATGCCGCAACTGACGGTTTATTTGACTGACTGTAAAGAAATGGAAATGACTAACTATGCTCATCCCGGTTGCGGGAGAGTTATTCAACTACGCTACGCTACGGGTGCTCTCGGTTGCGAGAGTTATTGATGGAAAGAGAGAAGGTACCTACTCCTGGTAGGGCTTCAGGCGTGCGCCATTCACCCATCCCGGAAGAACTGAACCGTCTAATTGTGCCAATCGAACGGCTCCCGAGTCGCGGATCTCGATAACAAAGTACGGTCCCAGCCAATGCGTCTGGAGCTTGCCTGGAAACTTCTGGAACCGGCTGTCGTACAAAAGAACCTTGCCGCCAACTTGGAAAGTTTTAGTCTTGATGTGGCGGTCATGCCATGCTTTCTGTCTGGCCTTCTAAACCTTCTGATGGAATTCCGCAAGAAACCGAGCTTCGTCTAGCTCCTGCAGCTCGTGGAGTCGTTCCTGCAGCGACTCATCCTCTGAGAAGTGAAGGGACGTTGCGATCAGAAGGCTGGGGACTGTGAACTCGGCGGGAATCACAGCTTCCCGGCCGTACACCAGCTGGAACGGCGTCTGGTTTGTCAACCGTTTTACCGTGGTCCGATAAGCCCATAATGTCGCTGGTATCCGCTCATCCCAATCGTCCCGCTGAGCGTTGCAGATTTTCGTCAAACCCTTCTCCAGAATCTTGTTGAAGGCTTCCACCGTGCCATTAGCCTGCGGGTGGTATGGACTGCTCTTATGATGCTGGATCATAAATGTCTCCAGGAGCGACTTGATCATGGCATTAATGAAGTGCGTGCCTTGATCACTGGTCAGGCTGCGTGGGCAGCCAAAGCGGCTGATGATATTTTCAAAGATGAACCGAGCAGCGGTCTCAGCGGAGCAGTCGCGTACCGCTGCTGCTTCCGCCCATCGCGTGAGATAATCAGTCGCCGTAATGATGTACCGAGCTTTGGAATGGCGAGCAACTGGTGCAATGGGCCCTACAAAATCGACAGCCCACTTCTCAAATGGCCGCAACACATGCACGGGGTGTAGCGGAAGCTCATCTCTGTGCGAAGGCCGTCCCGTCCTCTGACAAATATCGCAACGTTTCACGTAGGCCTTACACTCTGCATGCACCGTCGGCCACCATAGACCAGCTTGAAGTACCTTCCTTGCGGTGGGTTTAGCCCCCACGTGTCCTCCCGCAACTCCGCTGTGACATTCCCACATCACCGCTTCCCGTTCATGGTCAAGAACACACCTGCGCAACACCTCATCCAGGCCCAGCTTGTACAGCTGCCCTACGATCAATTGATAATCGGCCGCCCGGACAACCAAGTGACGTTTCTGAAGCGGCGTGTAATCCTCGGGGCACTGTCCTGTGGTCAGATATGTGGCAATGTCAGCCAGGTAGTCTGGAATCGCTTCAACACGAAACAGATCAGCATCCGGAAGCTGATCATCCAACGGACCATCGTTTTCCTCCGACTCTAGTCTGGATAAATGATCAGGCCCGACATTTAGCCGGCCCGGTTTGACAATTACATCGAACGTAAACTCCTGAAAAAGGAGAAGCCACCGGCAAATCCTTCCTTCCAACACAGGTTTATTGACCAGATATTTTAAGGCCGAATGGTCCGTAAAAAATGTAAACTTCCCGCCCAGGAGGTAGTGACGGAACTTCTGGAGAGAGTACACCATTGCCAGCGCCTCCCGCTCGGTCGTGGTATAATTCTTCTCCGCATTAGATAGGCGTCGGCTGGCGAAGTATACCGGGTGGTCAACTGTGGTTTCCCCGGGTTGCGCTAATACGGCGCCAAGTGCAATCCCGGACGCATCAATGTGCACATGGAACTGCTTATCCCAGTTTGGATGAAAGAGAATGGGTGCCGTCGCCAATTTCTCTTTCAATGTGTCCAGTGCCTTCCTGCACTCTGCTGTCCATTCAAAAGATTCTGACTTCCGCAACAGTTTCTCCAGAGGGGCAGTGATTTTGGCGTAGTTGCGGATAAAACGCCTGTAGTATCCAGTGTGCCCGAGTAATGCCCGCAACTGCTTCACGTTCTCGGGGGCCTCCATGTGGAAAATAACTGCGACCTTGGCGGGATCGACACAGACCCCTTCTTTACACACCACGTGACCCAAGAGCGTGCCGAATGGTACTGCAAAAATACATTTCTTCAAATTCAAGGAAATCTGCAGCTGGCGACACCGATCGAACATAACACGCAACAGGGAGGCGTGTTCCTTCAGCAAGCTGTAAACGGTCCAATCATCCATATAGACTTCCAGGAATTTGTGAATATACTCCCGGAAAGCAGCAATAACAATCCGGGAAAACACAGCTGGTGCGTTCTTCAGTCCAAACGGCATGACATGGTATCCGAATGATCCCCACTCGGTTGTGAATGTTGTCTTTGCCTTGTCCTCTTCAGCGATGCGCACCTGATGGTAGCCCGAAAACCCATCCGTGAAAGAGTAAGCTTCGTTTCCCGCGACATGATCTAGTACTTCGTCGCTGAAGGGAGTGGGAAACGGATCGTGAATACAAGCATTGTTCAAACTCCGATAATCTATGCAGACCCGAATCTCTGCTTTATCCTTCTTGTTCTGGATGACAATGGGACTTACCCATTCCGCTTCCTCTACCGGAAAGATGAGCCCTGCAGCCAGCATTTTATCGATCTCCATCTTTACTTTCTCTTTCATGCGTGGATTTAATCGGTAGGGTCGGTGCTTGACCGGCCTCGCTCCTGGTTTCAGGGTGATGCACATCTCACCCAAATCCCCTTTGATCCCCTTCAGGTCCGCAACTGAAGATGGGAATAGGTCTTCATACTCCCGAAGGAGGCTGAAAATTTCCCTGGTCGTCTCCGCGTCCCAGTAATCTCCCACTGTTGCCAGTTTCGGTTTCTCCTCCGTTCCTATGTTCAGCTTCTTTGTCTTTAGGGGCTGCAAATGGACTCCTTCTGTCGTTGGCTCGTCGCGGACACTCCGCTCGCCCTCTTTCTCGTCAAAATGGAGATGCCTCAGGTCCTCCAAACTGTCGTCCCCTGGTTCGCCGTCAACCCGTTGGCAAACCAACTCGCTCTTCACCCCTGAGCGTGACGCCACCGGTCCCTTATTGGGCTCGGGCTGGCGGAAAAATAGAACCTCCTTAACGGCTTGTAGGGCCTGATATTCCTGCGCCGTCTCCCCTTCGAATGAGAAACTCCGGACGAACTTCTCCGCAACTGCTTGCCAAGAGCGGGTTCCCCGTCTCCGCTCTTCTGCTAGGTACCAGGCCTGGGGGATTGTACCCAGGGAGTGTCTAAATCTGTGGACCCATAACTCCTCAGGGTACCTGGCGTTGCGCCACTGTTCCTCGCACGCCCGCAAGTGCTGTCGTGGGTCTGAGTCGCCATGGTGCTTAAGTGTAATACAGGGCCCTTCATCCTCTTTGAAGCGTGCCCGCAAGGCATCTGCCACCAGCTCCCATCGCAACAGAGTGTTGCGGTGATTGTTCCACCATCATCCTGACGTTGACTTCAGAGCCACATTCATCAGGGGTATCCGGCATTCTTCTGGGACCCGGTCCTCCACCTTGAGGATAAAAGTATTCACTGCTTGCATGTTTGAAAAAGTGGGGTACCCGCGGATCTCGGTCCCCACCCACCGGACCTGCGCGATGGCGGCACATCGCCGCGTGGTGGTCTCGTATCCCCCTTGCTGCCAATCTTCCCACGCAAGCTCGGATCCGAGTTCCGAGCTCTGCACACTCCGCCAACTGATAGATCCTGTTGCAGTCGGGTTGATATAATCTTCCCGCCTGCCGGCGGTCATCTGATAGAGGTGGTCCATCATCCGAGCGTCCTCCCGACTATCCACCGGTTCTGTGTATTGCGGTCCCTGATACGGGTCGAGAGGCTGAGTCACCCGTACCTCCCCATCCTCGAAAATCATCAGCTCCTTCTTGAGATCGATGATCGCATAATTCTCAAAAGCCCAATCAATGCCAAGTAAAGCAGGATAGGGGTCCTTATCGCCCATGATATCAATAACTTCGAAGTCGGCATAGGTCTTTACCCCCGCAACATCAACCTCGACACCCTCGAGTCGGCCGATTGGCAAAATACAGTACTGGTTCGCCATTCTGAGTTGGATCGGGGAATAGGCGAGCCGGGGCTTTCCAAGAGCCTCCCATGTCTTTCGCGGCAATATGTTGACGTCGGACCCCAGGTCCAACATTGTATCGCTGATTTGGAATCCTGCGATTTGTGTGTTAAGTCAAAATTCTTTGCCCGTTAGCTGCTTGTTTCGCTTGACACGCTGCACGTATTGAGGCGTAGTGTCCACCAAGTTTCTGGGTTCTGCCCGGTCCTGCAGCGCTCCGTCCAATACCTGTCTGAGCTGCTGCCGCAGCACGGTGTCATCAACAATCCTGAGAAACAGCCGGAGCCAGTCCGCAACTACAGCATCTGCGGCGTTCTGAGCCCCGGTTTTCGGCAGCTGGGGCTCCTCCAGCCCTCCTTCCTTTCGCAGCTGGGCGAATGCCTCAACCGCCTCCTGAAAGTACTTCTTCTCCACCTCGAGCCGAATCAACTTCTTCAGGGATGCCGGCCTCACCACTCGTACTGGCTCCTTCTCGTGGGCATCCTCACCAGTCTTCTTTCCGCCTCTCGTTATTATCGCAACATTCTGCATGTCAGGGGTTGCAACCCCTCGCGGTTCTGAGCCTATCAGATTCGTGGCCCTCTGCCGCGCCCGCTCTTCCCACTTTTTGATGAGTTCTGGGCAGTCTTCAGTGGCGTGGGCGTTGACCCGGCACTGGGAGCACCAGGGTCGTCGCGGAAGGGGACATTCGCGAGCCACATGACCCTCCTAGTCACAGTTGTAGCATTTTACCGGCCCGCGTCCTCCTGTTCGGCCTCCCCGCATGCCGCCACCTCTTCCTCTCGCAGCCTCGTTGACCCGGTACGAGGGCCGATCCAGTCGATCCGCAAGTGCGTCTAGCGCCCTGCACTGCTCCGTGTTGTGCGTCGTGGACACACAGAATTCGCAGTATACATTATTCGGCACCGTGGAGTACTTTTGTAATATCGGGCACATCCGAGGAGGATGTCCGATCGTTCGGCAGATTTCACAGTATTCTGGGGTGGAGGACCCCGGTTGCGGTGAAAACCCCGCAAAGGCCTGTTGCGTCTGGTATACCCCCTGCGGATTCATTGTCGTGCCGCCCCCTGGTGGTGGCCCCCCCTGGATAGCCGCAACTGAGGGTCCAACTCCCGCGCCGCGCAACCGAGGACATTCGGTTGCGACGTGCCCCTCGACCAGGCAATGAGTACACCAAACATTCGGTCGCGCTGGTCTTGCTGGCTGAATTTTTTTGAGCTTTTCAGTTAAACTAGCGATCTGATGTTGCAACCCTATCAGCGAAGGGTCTTGCGGAGCCAGCCCCCCCCTGTATTCCTGGGGGTATCCCGCCATGGCTTCAATCTTCATGGCCTGCTCCAAAGCATCCTGCAGATTATCAATCTTCTGCTGAGTGAGAGGGGTCCGCGTCAAGGGAAGCAGAGCCTTGATGAACCAGTCCCTTTGGTGGTTTGGGTCGATCGGGTAGCTCAATTTCCCGATCGCGTCCTTGAATCGCCGCATCAACTCCCATGCGGTTTCGCCTTCCTTCTGCTTAATCTCCCATAGCTCGGACAGACCCTGCTGGTCCGTCTGGGGAAGCTTGAATTCGCGGACAAAATCCCTCTTTACGTCCGCAATTACAGGATTAGGGTGCGCTTCAGACCACTTGATGAACCACCGCAGAGCTCTCTCTCTGAGCGTGGTTTGAAACTCTATCAACTTCCCTGCGTCCGGTGTCTGTCGAGCCCTCCAGATGGCTTCGCACAGATACCAGTGTTGTTCTACATCGTCGTTTCCCCGGCCAGAGAACTCTGGGTACCGGGTGAAAGATCCAGCCATGTATACTGGCGGTGAATTAACCAAGATAAAACCTCCCGGTCCTAGTTGCGTAACGGTCCCTCTAGGGAAAAAACTACTCGTAACGCTGCTGCTACTGGGCGTTATCGGCGCCGCTGAACTTCTAGATAACTGACTTAATGCTTGTAACTGAACAAAAATATTTCTTAAAGGTTGATAAAGTACCAGGGGAAGGTCGGGATCCTGGCCATGCGGAAGGTGGGACGTAGGGCTGCCTGGAGGGGTGGGTGCCGTCTGATCCTGAAACATCTGCTGCATTACGTCGTACCATTCATCATCGGAACTTTCTTCGGGCTGCATCTTTTCCTTATCCGTGTTAATCGTTACTGCTCTTTCTCGCATCCTCGGGCTCCCATGCACCCGCTGTACGTCTGCTGCTGTCCCGTCTCCTGTTCGGGTATCCAATCCCATGGTTCCTGTCCTCTGAGGCACCTCCTTCTGGTTCTTCTTCTCAATCTCCCTTCTCTTCAAATCTCTCATTACCCTTCTTCGCCACCTATCGGCGATTTGTGCCCGCCGATGTGCACGTAACTCCCGCAACTTGCATGCGGCCTCAACGTCCATCCCCCGTTCCCTACTCCTACAGTCTACCCAGCATCGGTCCCCTCAATCCTTCCCCCAGTACGGGTGGCTTACGCTTCCATACTCATTTTGTGGAATTCAATCAACCCTTCGTCCACCATTAGGGCCTTGATCCACAGCGGAATTTCCTTCAACAGTTTTCCCCTCAGCCCTGAGTGAAACACAGCCTCAGCCTTTGAGAAAGATTGGTAACACTCAGCGGCAAACTCCACAACGTATCCTTCCAACGTGGTCTTGACCCAAAATTCCACTGCGCGGGTTAGTTCAGTATCTACCCGGTGTAGCGCTACCAAGTCTTCGTGCGCCCACCTGCGGTTTATCTCCCGCAAGCCTTCTTGGGCCGCCTTCGTTCGTAACCTCCGCAACCAGTTGTAAAGATCCGTGGGAAACCTTCCCCAGAAAATTTCGTACGTATCGCTAGCTGAGTCCGAGAAAAGAACAAGCTCCCTGACCACCGCCTCCTTTTTCTTGATCAGCTCCGCCTGCTGAGTAATAAAATGGTCAAGATGATCATCCCACCATCGCCGTATTGCTCCTTCAAAGATCCTCGAGACCATGATCTAGATCCCCTCAGAACATGCGGGTCCCGGCAACGGAACCATTTGTTGGCGAAAAATAAGGTCTCGTGGGCAAGACCCAGGTTCGCAGGATTGAGGCCAACAAGGGTCCGGTGTAGTCTAGTAACACGCCGGCATTTTCACTCTGCTCAGGACGAACAGAGCGTCTCACCCGAGGCGTGCCGTGACCACATGGGAAAGGGGAAGAAATCACAGACGAGGAATAAACCCGCAACCATAGAAAGAAAGAGAATCCGTTACATATACCAGGATATTCATGCGAGATCACCAATCAAGTATATTGACAGTCGCAACTTAAAAATTTTAAAGCATGGTAAACACATCATAACACATAAACATAAAGACAACAATCCTTCTTTTCATTAGTCTTCAGCCAAATACAAGATTACACAGCTTCCTTCTCTGATAACCCATATATCAGATACAGATGAATCTAAGAACAGAGAATACAAAACATAGAGAGTAGAAACCAATTGCGAGAACAAGTCTGATTTCTCCGCGGCTGCTTCCGCATTCAATCATCCCACAACAGCAACCGATCAACCAATCAACCAACCATCCTCTTCTGCAGCCGGGTGATTGCCTTTTATTCACCCGCTCGCCGCGACTGGCGGCTTCTCTGCGTCTTTGCTCTGGCTTTTCCCGACTTCTCTTCTGATATCTGCATGTTCTACTTCCTGTTCTCTGCTGTATCTCTTTCATCTGTACTTATCGCTGTTCTATCTCCAGTTATCAAGTGCTTCCGCACCGCCTTGTTAGCTCCGCAACTCCTGGTCGCGCGGTGCGGTCGCGTTAGCTGTGTGTATTCCCTCCGCAACTCAAAAAGAGTCCAAGTTCAAAATTCAAAACTTAAACAAAAACAAGGGCCCCAACAATGATTTTTCTTGGCAAGAATGTTGCTCTAGTTAAAGACCTAACTGAAAATATCATGAGAGTCCTGCATAAGTTAAGGAAGAGTCTCTTTGACTTCTGATGCGGCAACGATTTTCTAAGAAATTTTCTCATCGTATTCGGAAGATGGATCTAGAACTAACTGCAAAATTTTACTCACAGTAGCCTGCAACTCCTAATTCTGTGTAACTAATTTTAAACAAGTCGCTTCAAAAAAATCACAACATTTAACATGGGAACAGGTGGCAAGGTCACCAAGATGTTCATCAACAAACACAACAACAATTCACCACATGGATTGAAATTTGGTGCTTACATCTGATAGTTGTTTCTCTAACTAGGCCTTATCCATGCAGAGTTGGTCACACTCGCTTATAACCAAGGCAAGTTTTTGTTGATGCTGCTCACATGTCACTGAAATATCAGTACACTGAGATTCTATATGGGCCAGGTAGTCTTTAATTTATGTAGTAGAGGCATGAATAAATTGGAAAGTATGAGGGGTAGACCATGCATTAAGTGCATCTACTGAAATTGTACCTAACAATGGAAACCTAAATTACAATGGTTGGCCATTGGCAATCAATTTCTCTGACTATCCCTGGGGAGGATATTCTTGCTCCTAGTCATGCTCCTTGGAGATTTCTTGATGAAGCTTTAATAAAAATAAAGCTAGAAGAAAAGGACAGATATCACAGTGTTGCATAGTGAGAGAAAATACTTGTCGATAGTGCTCAAGATCACTGATGAAAGTAGTGACATGTTTCACGGAGGGAATTGAACTAGGTGGGGAAGAGAGGATGGTAAACACAGGAGAAGTCGGCTTAGAAACTGGTAGAAATGGAGGTGAAGGAGGGACAATGGATGGAAGAAAAATGATGGAAGTGATAGCAACCGACATAATATCCATATCTATAGGTTCATCGAACCCTGTAGCAGAATCTGGTGATCGAAGATAGTTTCTTCGGAGGTTCTCAGTGAAGCATTAGAGGTGGAGTGTGGATAGGGGGGATGCTCTTAACTAATAGGCACAAAAGGTGTGGTAGTTGTAGGACGTTAATTAGTAAGATAAATGACGCTAGATGAAGTTGAAGTACGATTCTAACGAGTCTGGCGAGGGGAGAATGAGGTGGTGTTCATAGCTAGCTAGAGAGTGGAAACAATAGTGGATGACACAATAGAAATAAGTGGAATAGAATGAAATTTTTTAGCTTGATGAACAAAATAACATACCTATATCTATGTCATGTGTGTTTAAGTAATGTGTTCATGTGATTTCTTTAATAATGGGTGGGGGCCTTCATCTGTATCAGCTGGATTCTTGCAAGAGGAATATGGAACATCTTTAGAGGAGTCCCTAGGCCACATAGCATCAAAACATTAAATATATTGACCATATCAATTCATATCAATTATCCCAAGCCATGAAAGAATTTATTTTTGGAATGCATTCTCATTGTGGTAGAAAGGAAGCTTGCACATAGAAAATGTTTCCTGGTTAACAGTGATTGGTCAAATATAAATATATTCTGACCTACCCCAAACCAAATTTGATGAGAATAACGATCCAGTAGTGGAAGAGGGACCCTCAAGACATTACAAGTAACACCAACCATCTTGTTATACCAATGTCCAAAATCTATCTCATTATATTCGTGATTTGTTGTATCCTAAATGTTGCACCACAGGGAATATGCATACCCAAGTAGCTCATCATCAGAGATATGTGTTATGTCTCTTCCTTTAGGGAGCACCATTGTACATGGCAAGAGGAATAATTAAATACCCAAAAATAAAATAAGTGGCCATAGCATGGATATCTTCGGCAACTTTGAATAAATCATTGAGCAGGTAGTTCGACCAATTGATTTGGTCCCTTTGGACACATGCCTCTGCAATATAAATTGTGTCAAGAGAAAACTCCCCTCTAGTGAATTTTCACATGAGCTTGTTGGAAATAATAGTGCAAGAAACCTTGATAGGCTGATTATTGATCATAAAAATGATTTCTCCTTGACCCTTCCTCTGCGTGCCATGCTTTTTATAAAGGTTATTTGTTTCAGTATTGTTTCGCCGCTTTGAAACCTTATGGAATGTTGTATTAAAATCATATCCATAGAAATAGAGTCCTATGAGCCTGTGAATATCTTGGACGTGGATCAGATATTCCAACCACAACAAACCTCCTTATAGCCAGCTGATTAAAAACTTAGTACATCTCATAACCTCCCCCACAGTACCAAAGATAGGTAATTAATGTAGAATTAACAAGGAATATTATTTTAGTAGGAATAAGTGTACTTTGATCTTGAGAATAGAGCGGGCACCGGGTCTAAAATTCGGCTCCATGAAATCTTTAGTGCGGAGGGAAGGAAAGAGAACAAGGTCTGAAAGGTCATTATTGAACATGATAGCTTTGTTATATTTACCAAGGAGTTTATCGTGAGAATGAATATGAGAGTCAATAGGGAAGAGGAACACAATGGTTTTAGATGGAATACCCATGGTAGTAGGGTGACAGTTGTATACAAAGTGAAAAAGGGGATGACAACAAGGTGGAGATTCAGTGGAGGTTGACACATGAGCCAGGATGAACAACTCAAGAAACTCTTAGGTGGAATGATTTGTGAAAAAAAACTAAGGAGGGTTACATAGTAATAAACAAAAAAAGTTTAAAATTCCTTAACCATTACGCTATGGATATGAATCAGACTCAAAAATACCTCAACTTTCCTTGATAATTTGATTGGCTGACAACCAAAATCAAGGAATAATGGAAAATCCTATCGAAATATGAGAAAATCTGATCACGAATTAAGTAAGAAAAGACTGGAATTAATGACTGAAAATATGATTATTAATGGTGAATGACAAGAAAAGACATGAAAAATTCCTCCTTGACCATAATTCCTTCTGGTGGATGGAAGCTAGAAAAGTGTTATTGACACGACAACCAAAAGAGATTGACTCTAACTAAGACTGACAGAACTACCAGAAGAAATAGACACTAACTAAAAAAATGACACAACTACCCTAAAACCTAACGAATACTCCCTTTTTCAGAGAGCACTTTAACGAGAAGTTGTTGACCCAAAATAGGGCTTCATGCAAGCATCGTTCACCCAACCAGGTAAAAGGATGGCATCCAATTGAGAAATTTTGAAAACTCTTGAATCTCTATTTTCCACAACATAAAATGGACCAAGCCAATGCACTTAGAGCTTACCAGTATGCTTCAGATAGTTTCTATAATAAAGTAGCATCTGATCCCCAAAAAAAAAATGACTTCTTCTTAATATGTCGATCATGCCAAGCCTTTTGTCTCTCTTTCTCAACATTCTTATGGAAATATGCAAGGAAGTGATTCTCGTCTAATTTACATAACTCATGTAACCTTTCTGGGATATATTCATCCTCTCACATCTTAGTAGCATGGGAAATAAAGAGGTTAGGGACTATTAAATTTATTGTAACTACTACCTCTCTTCCATATACCAACTGAAAAGGTGTTACTAATGAAATTTCTTGGTTGTAGTGTGATAATCCCATAACAATGATGGAATCCACTCATCCCAGTCATCCCTATTCGTAGAGAAAATTTTAGTAAGATCTTTCTCCAAGATCTTGTTAAAATATTCAAAAATGTCATTTTCTTGTGGATGAAAAGGGATACTATTGTGATTTTGTATCATGAATTTTTGTAGCAATGTTGAAACCATCTCATTAATGAAGTGAGAACCTTGATCACTGGTAGGGATTTTGGGGCAGCCAAATCTGGTGACTATTTTTTCAAAAATGAATTGTGCAACGGTATCAATGGTGCAATATTTAACAAGAGGTGCTTCTACCAAAAGATTCAAATAATATGTTACTGTAATGATAAATTGAGCATGGGAATGATAAGCAGGTGGGTTGATAGGGCCAATAAAATCAACTTCCCATTTTTCGAATGATTCCAGCGCCTGAACTAGATGTAAAGGTAGTGCATCACATCAAGATTTTCAACCAACCTATTGAAAAACATCACACTTCTTTGCATATTCATTGGCATCCTCGGATAAGGTTTACCACCCTAGACCAACTTGTAAAACCTTTTGATTCGTAGCTTTCCCTCCAACATGTACTCCTACAACACCTTCATGGATTTCCCATAAAACATTTTCCCTCTCATGATCTAATACAAATATCCTTAGAATATGATAAATTCCCATTTTATATAACTGACCCATGATCAATTGATAATATGTGATGCGAACAACCATATGATACATTTGAGTGGATGTATACTCCTTCAAGAATTCACCTATTGTGAGGAACAATGTAATATCCAAGTAATCAAGAACAAATTCAATGTGAAATAAGTGGGCATCAAGAAACTGGTCATCAACTGAACCTCCCAATTTCCCTAACTCAAGGTGAGATAAATTATCTAGGCCCACATTCGATCTTCCTGGCTTAACAATAACTTCAAAGGTAAATTCCTGAAATAGAAAAATATATCAGAACATTCTCCCTTCCAACACAGTTTTATTAACCAAGTATTTCAAAACTGAATATTTTGTAACAAGTTTAAATGGTCCTCCCAGTAAATAGTGTTGGAAATTCTGGAGAGAGTACACCATTTTTGTAGTTGTATAATTTTTCTCTGCAATAGATATTTTTCTACTCACAAAATATATGGGATGATCCAAATTTCTTTCTCTTGGTTGCTTCAAGATAGCTCCTAACATAATTCCAGATGTGTCTATATAAACATGGAATTCCATATTCCAATAAGGATAAACCAAAATGGGTGCACTTGTGAGTTCAACTTTGAGGGTGAAAAATGCAGAACCACATTCAGAAGACAAAACAAACATTTATTTTTTCTTTAAAATCTTCTCCAATGATGCAGTGAATAAAGCATAGTTCTAAATGAACCTGTGATAATATTTGGCATGTCCCATAGTCGATTGAAAATGCTTCATAGTAGTTAGTGTTGGCATATATAGAAATTATAAAACAAGCATGTATATATTAGATTTACCCAATCTACCAATTTTCTAAATTTAAATACTGAATTTCTTCTACAAATATTTGCGGAATTTAAAAACAAAATCACCAAATACATGAACATGAAGAAAGATCAATCACACACAACAGATAATTTCCTGGGGAAATATTACAGCTAAAAACCCCACTATCTTCTATTTTCTATTATATCATGTATCATAAAAAAATTACATACAAAAATCTTCTCACAAGATCCCTCAGTACATCAGCTAATTGTCTCACACTGTCATGCAAAAATTGGCAAATCCCTTAGCCAATTTACTACCTCCAGAAACCTTGCCTTCACTACCCAATCCCTGCTGAATGCAATCCCTGAATTGATGCAATCCTGCCTACCTTGAATACGCAAGTATCATGGGCACATCCAATGTGTGTTTAGTTGCATGTGTGCAAGTGAATAATGTCACAACTGATAGTAAACTTCCCTTTCACCTAGAACTCGACTGGGTCTCCACTGGATCTGACATGCATGCAGCTAATATTAGTAAATCCTCAATTGCATGTGATATCACTGATTGTGAATTAATTAATATTTAATTTACTTGATCTCTCACTAGTGTATCTTCAGTTACAACTAGTAAAACTGAGTTTAACTCTCTTAACTGAGTTAAACTATTTACAACTTGCACAAACTCATGCACCATGTTAG
This sequence comes from Pinus albicaulis, assembly GCA_034641835.2. NCBI lineage: Eukaryota > Viridiplantae > Streptophyta > Pinopsida > Pinales > Pinaceae > Pinus > Pinus albicaulis. The sequence continues at coordinate 773,626,709 of CM076577.1, read as the reverse complement.
CCATCAGTAAATTTTTGTCAGAGAAAATGATGGCTAAAAATAAGTCCTAAGCCTTCAAGAGATTAGATATCATTTTTGGGATTCAACTGCGTTAATTTAGTCATTCATCTATGACTATTTCCATGAGAGGTAGTCGTAACTGACTAATTTCTCATGATTTTTGAATAGTCCACTTAGCACTCATTGCATCAGGTGATGCTCACAGGGGTGAAGAAACGAGATTGAAACTAGTGAAATGAATCACATAGTGTCAATCATCACTTCCGAGGCTTGCACCCGGTAACCAGGACTTCCCGGGAGGTCACCCATCCCAGAACTCCTCTGGCTCAAGCGCGCTTAACTGTGGAGTTTTCCCCACAATCAAGCCCACTTAGCTTTGCTACCCCTTCAAGAGATTGTTTTCATGAAAAAATGCTCATTCTTGAAGTCTTCTTGTGCTATTTGTACTTTGCAAGTAATCTTCACTATTGTTTCCCTATAAGTAAACCACGTTAAACCTACTGCCCCTTGCAAGATTTTTCCCTAAAACAACCCCTCTTTCATCATTTCATTCACTCATTTTGACCCTTTTTTATCCTCCATTTAACTCCGAAAAATCCCTTTTTACCCTTCATTTTTTCCCTTCAAAACTAATAAATTTCTTTTATCAGTTTTGAAACCCCCCCTTTCCCTCCTATCGGAACCCCTAAAAAGCCTAAAAACCCAACTTTTTATTCTAAAACCCCATTCTTCAAATAAACAGGGCTTAAGCGCCTTTCAGCTTAGCCCTAGCCCCCTCATTCCTCACGAAACCACGCGCTATGACTAAACGCTTAAGGCCTCATCGCATCGCAAGCACCCTTCGTCCGCTTTCTCACCTTTTGTTTACTTTTCACTGATGCGATGAGTCTGATCACATCTCATCTGTCCCTCTTCATGATCGGACAGTCATCACCAAACCCCCATCGCTTATCGCATCAAAGTTTCCCTAGCGCCTTAAAGCCTAGCGTCTCTCCTCGCTGATCCCTGATTTCATCATGGCCGTCCGTTCGTCTAGATCTGATGGCCCTTCCATCATCGCATCCTCTATTTCCAAATTCTCTCGTCCTTCGCAACCTCCGATAATGATGCCCTGTGAAATCTCCACCATAGATCTTATAGATCTAACGGTCCACATCCAACCCGATGATCTCACTCCACTGGGCCTACCATCCATTTCAAAATGACTCCACCAGTTACCAGCCGCCACATGTCTTCCACTCTCACTTCCGCTCATGCAACTTGCTCATCGCATTCAACCCGCACCATCAGATCTGTCCTCCCTCATCCAACGGTCAGGAGTGCATATCACATAATTTTTTCACTTGAAGTTTAACACTTCAAAATAATGCGATACCAGCGGTATCAAAAAATCCACGTGGCGAGCAGTGAATGGAATCGCATTGCCTCTAGGCAAAACCATTTATTGCCCGAGGGTCGTGCGATAACCACCTATGGTATTTTGAAAAACGCCTTTGCCCGTTTTCACTCCAAAATTCAAATTTAAACGTATTTTTGCAAGTTTTTCCCACAGAACCCCTCAGCCTGCATAATCACCCCTCCTTTGCGTCGCTCCTTCGCTCCGCCCAGCCTCTGAAAGTAGTTTAACCTCTAAACGCAAGATTTATCTAAGACATTGGTTTATGTTGCAGGTTTCATGAAAAATGAGTTGTAAAGCCATCCCACAGTCATGATAAAATGAAAGAGGGCCAAGGATGATGATCCTTAGGCCAGAATTCACGCAGAAGAGGGAATCCATAGGGTTCAAAATCATGGTTTGACCCATGCCTTATGAGCATTAGTTATACCATGAAACCCTCAATGCACCCATACACCTGTACACCAGAAAATGTAGTGATGAAGGATTAAGGAGTATCAGTGAGCCAATAAAGTTAAAGGGTTAATGCACGAAGACTGGAGATTAAAAAGCTTAACCCAGTAGATAAAGATAAAGCCACAAAAAAATACTGATCAACAAAAAAGCCTCTAAATGCCACATCATCGAGGCCATAACTCCTCCACTACTACCTGCAGATTTATTTTCGCAAAAGAATAAATAATGAATGCACAATAAAAGATATTTTGCCAAAAACAGCTCAGAATTTATGATTAGCCTACCAAAGCCCCTAAAGTAAACAATAGTAACTAAGGTTGGTGAAATTTAATGTAAAATCATTAAAATAGAGATGAGAATTTGAAATATTCTCTCTTAGGCCTCCCAAAGGTCAATAAACCATTACTCTGTATTAATTAAACCTATGTTCCTTTCTTACACTCCACCTCCTCAATCTCCTATAAATAATTCAGTAAAAGACATTATAGAGGTTGGTCTCTGGATATTTGTTGCATGTAAATAGCTTTCTGAAGCTGTTGTAGCTCTATTTGTAATTGAAGACACATAAGCTGAGATGAGAAGTTTGAAGATGTAGAGACCCACTGGACTTGAAGATTGTAATTGGTTTGAACATCAAATACAAATAGTTGATTTATAGGATCCTAGTCTATGTCAATGGTGATGTGTTTCTCACTGTAAATTGTTATTTTATTTTGTTTCCATTTTGTCCACTTTTATCTGATAAAGAACAACAAATATAGATTAGGATTTACTTCTGAAGTACCCTAAATCTCACTGAAAATCTTTATCCTTTATGTTTTTCTGCTAAATTGTGTATTTATTAAGGATGAATCAATAGAGTATAACCAGTGAAGTGTTGGTAAGCCCATACTTCCTTAGTACAACTTGAGATATTGTCTTTAAATGTTCTTGATAAGTCTGCTAATTAAAGTTGAGCTAGAGAAGTTTATGGTTAGCCCTGTCCTCTGGTTTATCTCCAACAGTTGCTTTGAAAGTTCCCTTAAGAGTATGTTGAAAGCAGGCTAGTATCAAAGTACTTACCTGATCTTAGACTACTTTTTGTGTTTATCATGAATGTTTTCCTTTTGAATATGCTGAAAGCAGGCTAAGTTAAAAGTCTTTACTTGATCTTAAGCTATTCTGTGTTTTTAAAAAATGTTTTCTCTTGAAAGGACATCAAAAGCAGGCTCGTTTCAAAGTACTTACCTAATCTTAGATTACTTTGCGTTCTCCCTTAAGTGCATGCCAAAAGCAGGATAGTTTCAAAGTACTTACTTGATCTTAGGATGTTCTTTGTTTCTTCATGTGTTTATATTTACTTCACTTCTTATTGTTTCATTCCATAAAATCAACTTAAAGAATCCTTTGACATAGATTACTTGCCCCATGGACCACTCTTGAACCTTGCTGTCCAATTAAATCCTCTTATGACTCCATAGCCCAATGGATTGATGTTGCTCCTTGCCTATCTTATCAGCTGAACCATCCCTTCACCTAATCACACCTTCACGCTTCATATATACTTCCTTCATCTTCATTATGTCCTTGCCCAACCAAAACAAAAAAAACCATGTTCTTCATAACTAGCCTAATATCATATCTTCAAGCCTTAAAGATCATATCTTTGAACATCTACATAGAGAGATCCCTCTCTGAATCTAGGATGGTGAGGTCCTCAAATTCCAAAGCGGTTTTGAAGTAGGCTCTACAGCGTTTGTACTTTCCAATCTTTCAAACTACGGAGGCCTAACATAATGGTGACCAGACTGGGGAATTCTGAGTAAAATCCTTAAAACAAAACACTCAGTGTTCAGTACAATATAAGTAACTTTCTTCAAGCACTACCAAGCATGTTGGTAATCATGATAGGACTTGTCTGAATCAGTGGCAATATAAGTAACTCTTAGGATTCTAATAGACCCTTATCAAACCTTGAAGAAATCAGCTAGGTAAGCAATAGAGTAAAATCTATTTGTCTCATCACCGTAGCTAAGTGCTGAAATAGATTTATGACACTCTCATAAACCACAAGACTGTAAAAACTCAGAAAACCCAAAAATATTTCAGATTGGTATTCAAACCTATTAATGGTGGTGGACCATAAAACATTTTACCTTCTAAAAGCTAAAAATTTCCACCGGGCGACTCCACAATCTTGAATTGACTTAAAGACTCCACTGGGAAACCCTTTACTATTAAAACATTATACAAACTCACTTAAGGATATTGTGAGAAGTTAAGTTTCCTTGTTTGAAAGATTAGTTAGCTTATCAAAGATTGTCATATTTGGTTAAAATTTTCTTATCATTGGATCTGAAAACATAGCATAGTGGCTTCTAGAAGAGTTCATACTAGAGCCCATCCTGACCCAAATCCTCCTAATACAGTTGATAGTCTAGAAAGTATACTTAGGAAATCTCCTAAGTCCAAAACTTCAACTGTTGTTAGGCTAGTCACAAAGCTGATCCAGGAAATGCAGTCTGAAGATAATGATGTAACAAGAAGAATAAATCAGACTATACATTTACAACAAACCAGAGAGGAAGTATACATTAGAGCACAACAAATACAAGAAAAAATCAAGAAGTTGTTTGAAAAAAGAACTAAGGCAAGTGATTTCAAAATTGGTGATAAATTTTTGAAATGGGATTCAAGAAGATAAGATAAGGGCAAACATGGAAAATTTGATAACTTATGGCAAGGCCCTTATCTTATCCAATCTGCTATTGGAAACAATGCATTTTTTCTGCAAGAATTGGATGGAGCTGAATACTTTGGAGGTCCTGTTAATGGCAAGGTTCTCAAACATTATTTTTGTTGACTGATATTTTAATTTCAAGGATTTTTATCCATTGTATATAACATTGTTTTCCAAGTTGAAGAAAGAGAAACGACGAAAAAAAAAAGAGGGAAAAAAGATCAAAATCAGAGCTGCTAAAAGTTTGAAGGATGTTTTAAAATTTTCAGATCTTAAGCCTTCACAATTTTGTTTTAAAATTCTGAAAAATAAAGTCTGTGAGCAACCTTTTTTTATGCCATGGACCCATAGTAAATCAGACAGCCTAATCCTGGTTTGGCTGTGTTTAAATTTCTATTTTAGAAAATAGAGAATAAAATTTTCCAGACAGTCTAATCCTGGCAGATAGTAACTTAGGTAGATAATTTATGAGTTCAACAGTCTAATCTGAACTCATGGAAGAAATAAGGGCAGAATTATATTAGTTTTTCCTACTTTCAAAAAGAATAAAATGTTGATGTTTAAGGTTTGCAAGTCCAAATGCACTTTTTGAAGAAAAAATGTTAGGAAGTAGGTTGTGTAGGTAGTTGTTTGGGAAATGACTCTGTTTTATATAAATAATGATCATTTTTCAAAGCTACATGATCAAAGAAGAAGGGGTTGTCAATGGATAAAGACACAGGTCTACATCCCAGAGATCAAATTCTGAAGATTCTTGACACCTCCAAGGAGCTACCATCCCCAAGTGGAGCCACTGTTAGCCATTAGTAAATTTTTGTCAGAGCAAATGATGGCTAAAAATAAGTCCTAAGCCTTCAAGAGATTTTTTTCATGAAAAACTACTCATCCATGAAGTCTTCTTGTGCTATTTTTACTTTGCAAGTAATCTTCACTGTTGTTTCCTTATAAGTAAACCACGTTAAACCTGTTGCCCCCTGCAAGATTTTTCCCTAAAACAACCCCTCTTTCATCATTTCATTCACTCATTTTGACCCTTTTTTATCCTCCATTTTACTCTAAAAATCCCCTTTTACCCTTCATTTTTTCCGTTCAAAACTAATAAATTTCCTTTATCAGTTTTGAAACCCCCCCTTTCCCTCCTATCGGAACCCCTAAAAAGCCTAAAAACCCATTCTTCAAACAACTAGGGCTTAAGCACCTTTCAACTTAGCCCTAGCCCCCTCATTCCTCACAAAACCACGTGCTATGACCAAGCGCTTAAGGCCTCATCGCACTGAAAGCACCCTTCGTCTGCTTTCTCACCTTATGTTTGTTTTTCACCGATGCGATGAGTCCAAACACATCTCAGCCGTCCCTCTTCATGATCGGAAGGTCAGCACCGAACCCCCATCACTTATCGCATCCTAGTTTCCCTGGCGCCTTAAACCCCAACGTCTCTCCTCACAGATCCTTGATTTCATCCCAGCCGTCGATTCACCCAGATCTGACGGCCCTTCCATCATCGCATCCTCTGTGTTCAAATTCCCCCATCCTTCGCAACCTCCGATAATGATGCCCCAATGAAATATCCATCGTAGATCTTATAGATCTAATGGTCCACATCCAACCCAATGATCTCACTCCACCGGGGCCTACCATCCATTTCAAAATGACTCCACCAGTTACCAGTCGCCACATTTCTTCCACTTTCACTTTCACCCATGCAACTTGCTCATCATATTCAACCCGCACCGTCAGATCTGTCCTCCCTCATCCAACGGTCAGGAGCGCATATCGCATAATTTTTTCACCCGAAGTTTAACACTTCAAAATAATGCGATATCGGCGGTATCAAAAAAGCCACGTGGCGAGAAGTGAATGGAATCGCATTGCCTCCGGGAAAAACCATTTACCGCCCAAGGGTCGTGCGATAACCACCTATGGTATTTTGAAAACCACCTTTGCCCATTTTCACTCCAAAATTCAAATTTAAACCTGTTTTTGCATTTTTTTTCCACAGAAACCCTCCACCTACATAATCACCCCTCATCTGCATCGCTCCTTAGCTCCGCCCAGTCTCTGAAAGAAATTTAACCTCTAAACGCAAGATTTATCTAATACATTCGTTCATGTTGCAGGTTTCACGGAAAATGAGCTATAAAGCCATCCCACAGTCATGATAAAATGACAAAGGGTCAAGGATGATGATCCTCAAGCCAAAACTCATGTAGAAGAGGGAATCCACAGGGTTCAAAATCATGGTTTGACCCGTGCCTCATGAGCATTGGTTATGCCACGAAACCCTCAACGTGCCCATACACCTGTACACTAGCAAATGCAGTGATGAAGGATTAAGAAGTATTAGTGAGCCAATAAAGTTAAAGGGTTAATGCACGAAGACTGGAGATCAAAGAGCTTAACCCAGTAGATAAAGATAAAGCAACAAAAAAAGACAGATCAACAAAAAAGCCTCCGAATGCCACATCATCGAGGCCATAACTCCTCCACTGCTACCTGCAGATTTATTTTCGTAAAAGAATAAATAATGAATGCACAATAAAAGACCTTTTGCCAAAAACAACTCATAATTTATGATCAACCTACCAAAGCCCCTGAAGTCAACAATATTAACTAAGGTTGGTGAAATTTAATGTAAAATCATTAAAAAAGAGATGAGCATTCGAAATCTTCTCTCTTAGGCCTCCCAAAGGTCAATAAACCATTACTTTGTATTAATTAAACCTATGTTCCTTTCTTACACTCCATCTCCTCAATCTCTTATAAATACTACAGTAAAAGACATTATAGAGGTTGGTCTCTGGATATTTGTTGCATGTAAATAGTTTTCTAAAGTTGTTGTAGCTTTGTTTGTAATTGAAGACACATAAGCTGAGATAAGAAGTTTGAAGCCGTAGAGACCCAATGGACTTGAAGATTGTAACTGGTTTGAACATTAAATACAAATAGATGATTTATGGGATCCTAGTCTATGTCAATGGTGATGTGTTTCTCACTGTAAATTGTTATTTTCTTTTGTTTCCATTCTGTCCACTTTTCTCTGATAAAGAACAACAAATATAGATTAGGATTTACTTCTGAAGTACCCTAAATCTCACTGAAAATCTTTATCATTTATGTTTTTATGCTAGATTTTGTATTTAAGGATGAATCAATAGAGTATAACCAGTGAAGTGTTGGTAAGCCCATACTTCCTGAGTACAACTTGAGATATTGTCTTTGAATGTTCTTGATAAGTTTGCTAATTAAAGCTAAGCTAGAGAAGTTTATGGTTAGCCCTGTCCTCTGGTTTATCTCCAACAGTTGCTTTGAAAAGTTCTCTTAAGATTATGTTGAAAGCAGGCTAGTTTCAAAGTACTTACCTGATCTTAGACTAATTTTTGTGTTTATCATGAATGTTTTCCTTTTGAATATGCTGAAAGCAGGCTAAGTTAAAAGTCTTTACTTGATCTTAAGCTATTCTATGTTTTTTAAAAATGTTTTCTCTTGAAATTGCATCAAAAGCAGGCTAGTTTCAAAGTACTTACCTGATCTTAGATTACTTTGCGTTCTCCCTTAAGTGCATGCCAAAAGCAGGATAGTTTCAAAGTACTTACTTGATCTTAGGTTGTTCTTTGTTTCTTCATGTGTTTATATTTACTTCACTTCTTATTGTTTCATTCTATAAAATCAACTTAAAGAGATCCTTTGACATAGATGACTTGCCCCATGGACCACTCTTGAACCTTTCTATCCAATTAAATCCTCTTATGACTCCATAGCCCAATGGATTGATGTTGCTCCTTGCCTATCTTATCAGCTGAACCATCCCTTCACCTACTCACACCTTCACCCTTCATATAGACTTCCATCATCTTCATTATATCCTTGCCCAACGAAAACAAACAAAAACCTTGTTCTTCATAACTAGCCTAATATCATATCTTCAAGCCTTAAAGATCATATCTTTGAACATCTACATAGAGAGATCCCTCTCTGAATCTAGGATGGCTAGGTCCTAATATTCCAAAGCGGTTTTGATGTAGGCTCTGCAGCGTTTGTACTTTCCAATATTGCAAACTACGGAGACCTAACACACCACTACACTTCCAACTCTGTTATAACTAGAATCACTCAGTTACAACTAGAATTACTCTGCATGTCCCACCAACCAACCTGTAACTTGAAATTCACTTAGCTAACTGATTTTTCTACTTTATTTAACTATTTCAAGTCCACATTGAGAATATATTATAGTTTCACGTCCATCTAAATTAAGGGATAATAAAAATAGACATGCACCTAAAAAAAATAGCTTGTGGGCCCCAACCTAGTGTAGGTGCTTAATTTTCACTAGGATCATGGGTGCCAAAAATTTCTTATTGAATATCAACGCTCCCTCTCAAAAATAAAGGGATTATCCTTTACCCGGATCTTGTCTCTACAGTCTCTTAATTTTCTCTTGGTGAGCGCCTTCATCAAAATATCTGAATCCTGATCTTCCGTGGGAATGTACTGAAGCAATCTCTGAGATGATGGTACCATATATCTATATGCTTGGACCTATCATGAAACACAATATTATTCGAGAGTTTAATGCAAATCCGATTATCACAATGCATTAATGTCGATTCCATATGAGAACCAAACAAACCAACCAAGATCTTTCTCATCCAGATAGCCTCACATGCAGCTTGGATTTTTGCCATGTATTCCACTTCTGTTGAGCTGAGTGCCACAGATCTCTACTTCCTACTTTACCAAGAAATAGTTATAGACCCAACACTAAAGATCCCCCCTGACTTGCTCTTTCTGTTTGATGGAATTCTAGCCCAATCTGCATCCGTGAAGCCATGCAACTTCACTCCATCCATTATTCTATACCATAGACCATACTCTAATGTGCCCCTCAGGTATCTTAAGACATGCTTCCCCACCTTCTAAAAGAGCTTGGTAGGATTAACCATAGCTTGACTCAGTTGGTTAACCGCATAGTAAATGTCTGGTCTCGTGTTCACTAGATACATTAGCGAACCCACTAACTGTTGATATACAATAGCATCCATGGGTTTGCAGCTCTCCATGTTAAAATTACCCAGTATCTCCTTTTCATACTTTCCTTGAGACAAAAAAATTTCACCATCCTGCTACCATATCTCCAATCCAAGGAAATAATGAATGAGGCCTCTATCCTTCATTTCAAACACCCTTGCAAGATCTCCCTTGCATGAGTGTATCAGTTGCTCATTACCAGTCAAAATTAGATCATCAACATAAAGAAAAATGATAAATAACTTACTCTCGACCACAATCTAGTACAGATTTGCATCTTCTTCACTTTTGGTGAAGCCCAGTCCAGTGAAATATTTGTCTATCCGAGTGTACCAAGCACGAGGCGCTTGCTTCAGCCCATACAATTCTCTTTTGAGTATGCACACATGCGATTCGCTGTTGAAGATCTCAAAACCTTTAGGATGCTCTATGTACACCTCTTCCTCAATGATACCATTGGGAAATGTAGTTTTAACATCCATTTGATGAATGTGCCAGCCCATCTGCGCTGAGAGTGCAAGGATGGTCCTTATGGAAGAGTACCTTACAATAGGCGCAAAAGTATCATTATAATATATCCCATCAATCTGTGAGAAACCCCGGGCCACAAATTTGGCCTTGTATTTCTCCACACTCCCATTAACAACTTTCGTTACATTGTAGATCCATCTCGAACCTACCACTGATTTGTCAACTGGTCTTGGGACAATTTCCCATGCACTTTTTTTGACAATGGAGTCATACTCCTCCACCATTGCATCAACCCAAGTAGGTTGTTGCACTGCTTCCTGAAAGGAAGATGGTTCAGTCACAATACATTTTCTCATAAGAGTCATGTATCCAGTAAATCGGCTAGGAGACTGTCTCTGTCTTCACTGTGAAGTAGGGGCTCCTACATTCTCTACAGCATTAATTCTTAGCCTATCAGCTTCCATGGTGCACTTTCTGCCATTTTTTATGGATGGATCTTCCTGTGTGATTTCCTCCACTCCATGAACCTCCTCATGTGGCTGATCCACATCTTATGACTCATCTTTGAGAACAAAAGTTCCTCCTCTGCATGCAAGTCTAGCTCCCTCTCAAGGGACAACCGCATGGCTTTCCCCTCATCAAATTTTATATCCCATCGCACAACAGTCATTCTGTTGTTTGGAAAATACACATGATAATTATGGGGTGTTTCTGTGTACCCCACAAAATTCCCAACTTTAGCAGTTGGTTCCAGCTTCTTCCTGGTGTCCTTGGTCACATGCACATAAACAGATGAGCCAAAAATATTAAAGTGTGAAACATCCAGTTTCTTACCAGTGAAAGCCTCTTCAGGTGTACTCACGCCAAATAATCTATCAGGACAATGATTTTGCACATAAACCGCAGTGTTGCATGCTTTCGCCCAAAAATGCATTGGTAGGCCCTGATCATGCAACATCGCTCATGCTGCACCCACGATTTTTCTATTCTTCCTCTCTACGACCCTATTCTATTGTGGGTTATGAGGCGCTATGAATTCTCTTTGAATTCCTTCTTTGCTGTAGAAGTTCTTGAATTTGTTAGAGATGTATTCTCCACCATTATCACTCCTAAGAGCCTTCACTTGCTTCCCTGACTCTTTCTCCACCAATGCCTTAAGCTAAAAAAACTTAGAAAATGTTTGATCTTTCTTCTACATGAAGAAGATCCAACATTTACGAGAAAAGTCATCAACAAATATTACATAGTACTTATGTTTTGTTGTTGAAGCAATCGAGAATGGTCCACACACATCTGTGTGAACTCTCTCAAGGATCCCCAAAGCATGGTTCTCCTTCTCATGAAAGGTGGACTTTACATACTTCCCCATCGTGCAACCCTCGCACTAATCTAACTGAGCAAGTGTTCGCATTGCAAGTCCAATAGATATTTGGTGCATGACTTTCAAGGCTGCATGATGAAGATGTCCCAGTCGCATGTGCCATAATTCACCCTCATCCCGTCTCATCACTTTCTTCGCCTTTCCCACCTTGGCAGTGCAGCCATCTACCTCTAGATTTAAGAGATTCTTAACTCGAATCCCTATCCTCTTGGGTTGACCCATTGTTTTATGCCGTAGGAAATCTTTTTCGTCACTAAAAACAACTTCATACCCTTTATCCTCCAATATTGCTACTGAGACCAAATTTTTCTTCAAACCTGGTACATGCATTACATATTTTAATTGAAATGGTTTACCTGACTCCCTCTAAAAGGTAATGGTACCAATCCTGGTAGCACTGTACTGTCTGTCATCGCCCATCTCAATATGCATCTGGAGATCTTTCTCCTCCAAGACACTGAAAGTTCCTTATATCCCGTCATGTGAAAGGAAGCGCCACTATCCAAATACCACACCGATCCCAATTCACTTGAAACCATGCATGAAATCAAGGAAAATTCAAGCTCAAATTGTGAGGCAAGGGCGTCACCAGCTGCAGCTACATCAGCCTTCTTTTTCTTCTTCTTTTGTGGACAGTTAGTAGCAAAATTCTCATGTTTGTGACAGTGAAAACACTTCACCTTGGACATGTCCTGATTCTTGCCTTTAGACTTGGATTTAGAATGGAATTTCTTCCCCTTCCCCTTATTTGCCTTGGAAACCAAATAAAAATCCTCTTCATCATCATGCTTCGATGAAGAGCCATCTCTGGTGTTCCGCCTGAACTCCTCCTACACAAAATCCGACCACAGTCGTTCCCAATCCGACAATTTTTCCCCTCCACTGACAGAGTATTTGTAACTATAACAACTCTTTGGAAGTCCTAAGAAAGCCAAACTCACCAAATCATCATCAATGACTGTTATTCCCACACTCCCTATTTCATCCCAACATTGGACAAACTTTGTGAGATACTTTGAAATGGTGTTGCCCTTTTCTATCTTGATCTTCTTGAGTTTATCTTTGAGCACCAATTTCTTATGGTCATTGCTGCTTTGGAATAGATCCTTCAAAGCCTTCCACATAGCATATGGTGTGGCTTTTCCATGGAGGCTTGAGACAATGTGGTCTTATACTCCCTCCAATAGGATCCTCCTCGCCTTTTCCACTTTATTTTTCCATGCATCAAGATTGGCAGCATCTACAGCATCTGGCTTAGGAACATCTTTGTCAATGAATTCCTTCAAGCCATTGTTTTCAAGTACTACCTCCATCCTTTCCTTCCAGGAAATGTAGTTCAAGCTGCCCTCAAGTGAATATTCTAACCTCAAGCCATTGAAATCCATTTCGATCTTGAATCATCTGTAGCATCAAGAAATTCTTTCTGCAAATTTGAATTTTATCCAGTCACAAACTCAACTCCTGCTTCACTTCTACAATTTCATGTGCTCTGATACCATGTAGAAATTATACAACAAGCATGTATATCTTGGGTTCACCCAATCTAACAATTTTCTAAAGTTAAATATTGAATCGCTTCTACAAATATTTGTGGAATTTAAAAACACGATCGCTAATTACATGAACATGAAGAAAGATCAATCACACGCAACACAGATAATTTCTCAGGGAAAGCTTACAACTAAAAAATCCACTATATTCTATTATATATTATATCATGTATCATGAAAAAATTACATAAAAAACTCTTCTCGCAAGAGCCCTCAGTACATCAACTAATTTTCTCACACTCTTATGCAAAAAATGACAAATCCCTTATCCAATTTTCTGCCTCCAGAAAACCTGCCTTCACAACACAATCCCTACTGAATGGAATCCCTGAATTGATGCAATCCTAAATTCCTTGACTATGCAAGTATCATGGGAACATCCAATGTGTGTTTACTTGCATGTGTGCAAGCAAATAATGTTAGAACTGATAGTCAACTTCCATTTCACCTAGAACTCAACTAGGTCTCCACTAGATCTGACATGCATGTAGCTAATATTAGTAAATCCTCAGTTACATGTGAGATCACTGATTGTGAATTAATTAGTATTTAATTCACTTGATCTCTCACTAGTGTATCTTCAGTTACAACTAGCACAATTGATTTCAACTCACTTAACTAAGTTAAACTATTTACAACTTGCACAAACTCATGCACCACTGCACTTCCAACTCTTTTACAACTAGAATCACTCAGTTACAACTAGAATTACTCAGCATGTCCCACCAACCAACCTCTAACTCGAAATTCACTTAGCTAACTGATTTTTCCACTTCATTTAACTATTTCAAGTCCAGATTTAGAATATATTGTAGTTTAATGTCCATCTAAATTAAGGGATAATAAAAATAGACATGAACCTAAAAATAGCCTGTGGGCCCCACCCTAGTGTAGGTGCTTAATTTTCACTAGGATCATGGGTGAAAAAAATTTCTTGTTGAATCTCAACAACATATTCAACATCACTGCAACTTTGGTAGGGTCCACACATACCCCATCCTTGCACACTATATTACTCAATAAAGTTCCAAAGGGAAAAAAAATGCATTTCTTCAAGTTTAGAGAGATTTGAATATGTTTGCATCTATTAAACATAACTCTTATCAAGCTAAAATGATTCTTTGGAAAATTTTAACTTTTCCAGTCATCCATGTAGACCTCAAGAAACTTGTGAATGTATTCTCAGAAGGAAGTTATCGCAATTCATGAGAAGACTGCAGAATAATTATGTAATCTGAATGACATGACATTATATGCATGAGAACCCCATTATGTGGTAAATATGGTTTTCTTCTTGTCTTCCTCTACAATCTTGACCTGATGATTCCTAGAGAAACCATCAGTAAAATAATAAGCCACATTGCTCGCAACATTTTCCAAAACTTCATCACTGAAAGGAGTTGGGAACATGCCATTTATACAAGAATTATTGAGACTTTTGTAATAAAAAAACCCCCTAATATCTTGGGAATATTTCTTAACTTGGATGAAAATGGGACTTATGCACTCAATCTCACCAGTTGGAAATATAATCTCGACAGCCAACATCTTGGCAATCTCCTCCTTCACATTCTATTTTATCCTTGGATTTAACATGCAAGGTTGATGCTTGGCTGCCCTTGCATTCGGTTTCAAAGTTATTTTCATCTCCTAAAGATATCCTTTAATTCCTTTTAGTTCATAGTCTGGAGCAGGAAATAAATCCTCATACTCTTTTTGCAGATCAAAAACTTCCTTGGTAGTTTTCTCATCCAAATACTCACCATTAGAGGCAAGCTTGGTTTTTCTTTAGTCCCAATATTTAACTTCTTCAATTTGAGTGGTTGCAAATTTGCTACATTTGTAACATGGTATACTTTTATCCCCCTCTCCCCTTCAAATTATTTAAATGACATATGGCTTAATTCTTCTAAGTTATCATAAATATCTGTATTAAATTTACCACAAGCTACAACTTCATGAAACCCCGACTCATATTGATGTGAAAAGTCTCCATATCTGTTGTATTTATCCAAAGCATTATTAAATGGGAATAACACCCTTTTGATATAAAGTTGAGAGCTTCAAATATCTTCTCATCAGTGTCATGAAATGAAAAATCCTTGTAGAATTGATCAGTCATTATATCCAAAACTGTTGTTTTCCTTTTCAATTTCTCCTTCAAATATAATTATTATGTAATTTTACCCAATGTATGAATAAACCGATGTGTTCACATCACAATTTGTACACCATATTCCTTCCATGTGAAAAAAAAATTAAGAATATACTTTTGTGGGCTTGTACATCCATCATAAATAGGAATATTTATGGAGGTTTTTTCTAAAGGAGATAATTTATGTATCATCAAAGTTTTAACAGTATTCCAACCATGAAATCATTCATGATGGGCTTCGCACCATCTTTCTGGGTCTGCTTGTAGAGAAGCATTCATCAAAGAAATATTCTTACCTTCTTCTATTCGAGAATCAACTTCTTGAATAAAATTTACAATAGATTCAATATCATTGAAAATAGGATAATTTTGTACCTCATTACCGATCTAACAAACACATGTGATAGTTGCACAATGTCACGAATAAAACTCATGATCTCCCTACCACCAATCCTCCATCGCAATATCAGACCCCAACTTTGTACTTTGAACATTCCTCTAGCTGATGGATCCAAAATTCGTAGGGTTAATGTAATCCTCCAACTTATTGGTATTTAGTTGATATAATTTATTTAACAAATTGGGTTGCTCAACCATTAAGGGAATTTTGAGGAATAAAATTGGTCTCCTAAGAAATTTATAAAATAATAGTGGAAATAATAAAATAAGATTAGATTACATCATCAAATTTTAGAGGGAAGAAATTTATAAAATAATAGTGGAAATAATAAAATAATATTAGATTACATCATCAAATTTTAGGGGGAAAAAAGAAAGAAAAAAAATTCAACTCGTATTTTCAAATTATTTGCCTATGGGTTTACTCAAATTTCAAGCAACAACACACGTTGGATGCAAAATTTGATTCATCATCCAAGGAGTACCCATGTTCCATAATTTTGATGGACCATACTACACGAAAATGATAAATACATGAAAAATGTGATTGCAATCACATTTTTTCATGTATTTCTCATTTTTCGTGTAGCAGGGTCCATCGAAAGTATGCAACATGGGTACTCCTTGGATGAGGAATTAAAATTTTCATCCAATGAGTATTCCCGATAAAAATTTGAGTAAAAACTTAAGGAGATAATTTTAAAATATGTGTTGAAAAGATAGTTTTATCATTTTATTATTTTTTAATCTTTTTACATTTTTACTCCAAAAATGGTGAATCATCCCCCATGCTTGACATCGTCATCTTAAATCCTATTGGTTCCTATAAATTTTATTTTGGTTTTACAATTTTCTTAGGAGGCCAATTTTAGACCTCAAAATTCCCCTAATGATCATCTACACGCTCGGTAAATATTGGGCCTTGGTATGGATCCAACAGTTCTATTACCCGAAATTTGTCCACCTCAAAGGTAATAGTTTCACGTTTTAGATTGATCACTACATAATTTTCATATGCCCAGTAAATGCCCAATAATTTTGGATATGGATATTTGTCACCCATGATATCAATTACTTTAAAATATGCATAAGTCTTAACACCTACGATATTAACCTTGACATCTTCCAACCTCCCAATGTGGGGAATACAATATTGGTTTTCCATGTGTAATTGAATGGGTGAAAAGACGAATTTGGGTTTCCTAAGTGCCTCCCAAGTTTTTCTTGGAAATATATTATCTGAGGCGCGATTTAGCATGGAGTCCTTGATTTTACAACCTAAAATATTAGCATCAACCTGAAATTATCTTCATGTTCTCTTCTTATTTTACCGAACCAACTAGAGTGTCTTTTGGGAATATTAGTAGAAATAGATTCTTCCAAAACTGAATCATCCTTCACAACAAATTTTAATTTTTTTCCGCAATTGATCAACAAGTTTTTCATCATTCTTAATTTGTAAAAATAACTTAAACCATTCCAAAATTGGTTCGGATATCTCTTGTGAGGGTTTAGGAATTTTAGTCTACAATTGTTATTGTTGTTCAATTCAGGGACCTTGAGAAGAAATTAACTGCTGAAATAATTCATCTGCATCTCTATTTTTTTTTATTAGAATCATAATATTTATTTGGTGACACTAGCCTTATAACATTTGGTTTCTTATAGGTTCCAACATCAGCTCAGATTCCTTTTCCTCCTTTGGCCAAAATATTAATATTCAATTGTTTCATTGGTTATGGTTCTCGTGGTTCATCATTAATCAAATTAACTCACTTCATCCAGTCATGCTCTTACCAGCATGCAACAAGCTCTGGAAAATATTTTGTAGCACGTGTATTCACTCGAAAATGTGAACACCAAGGTCTTCTTGGCATTGGAAATTCCCTTGCAACATGACCTTATTGGTCATGGTTATAGCATCTAATTGGGCCTCTATATCTTGTTCTCCCCCCTTTGGGGATCCTCCTCCTAGCCCTCGAGGAGCTTCATTAACTCGAAAATTTGTATGATCTAGGTGATCTTCCAAAGCATATAAGTACCAACATTTTTCTGTATGATGTGTGTTCTACCCACATAATTCACAAAGCATATTTTTGGGAACATTGGAATAATTTTTCAAAATAGGATATAAATGAGGTGAATGGCCAAACGGCCTACACATTTCACAAATTGCGTTCATATATATACCTTGATGTGGAGGGAATGCCTGATATTGAGTTGGATCTTGAAATGGCATTGCAGACAAAATATGCACTCAACTTGAGGATTATGTGGTGGCAACGGAGGAGTTCCATAGGAAAACTAGAAGATATTGAACCCCTGAGCCACAAACGTTATGTGACATGATGTCCTTCGAATTGGAAGTGATTGCACCATAATTGAGGTCGCATGGGTTGCATATGAGAAATATCCTTGATCCTCTCAGTAAGAGTGGAAATTTGATTTTGGAGTCCCATATTAGCAGGAAAAATAGAAGGAGCACCCAATTTGTAATCTTGAGGATATCTCGCCATTGCCGCAATCTTCATTTCATGTTCTAACACATCCTGCAATGTATCCATATTTTGTTGTGACAATAGAATCCTAGTCATTGTTAGTAAAGACTTAATAAAACAACCCCTATTATGATGGAAATCAATGGGGTATTATAGTTTTTTGATATCATCATTGAATTGTTGCACGCACTGTTAAGAAGATTCCCCTTCCCTTTGAAGGATATCCAAAAAATTCACTAATCCTTGCTAATTATACTGAGGTAACTTAAATTATTGAAGAAACTATTGTTTGAAAACATCCACAACAACATTGGGGTTTGCATCAATCCACTTAAAAAAACAACAAAGTTCCCTATCCCTTATAGTAGTTTGGAATTCAATAAGTTTAGTGGCATCAGGAATCTGTTGAGCCCTCCAAACAGCTTCACACAAGTACCAATGTTGCTTAAAATATTCACCACCTCATCCCGAAAATTTTGGATAGCGGGTAGGTTATCGAGCCATATTTCTAGCCATGAGTGTGTTCCCAAAATGAACAATTATAAATCCCTTGGAACCCGAATGAAAGCGATTAACTGAACTGAACTTAACACCATTGTCATAACTAATTCCTCCACTAGATCTAACAACACTATACCTAGAATGTATTTGCTAAAATTTTATAGTCTTAGTTAACATAGAAAAGAAATGATCAGGATTTTGATATAGTAACAGGGGAAGGTTAGGGGGAGGAGGAGTTGTATTAGTATGCTGCAGGTTATCACAAGTGGGGATTGACTCATCTGCAGGTTATCACAAGTGGGGATTGACTCATCTTCAAATAATAGTCACCTCATTACAAAATGAATATCATCATCTACTAGAGTATACTCCCAAAAAATTGTAATCATCCACATGTATGGCTTAGGCATATTAAATACTTCTGACTTCAAGTGGGGCCTACCAGTCCCAACTAAAATTCCTGCAAAATTATCGCTAGCGTCTCCTACTTCGCGAGATAAATGTTCCTCATAATCTCCTCTTCTCCACAACTTAGAACTATCCATATTATACTACTATGATGTTGATATTTTCACCGCTTCTCCTATCCTTTAATTATCTCCTTCTAATCTCCCGTAACTTCCTTTCTCTCCACTCGTGAGCTATTATCTCCCTTTGCAATACTCTAAAATATCGGTCCTTACGCAACTCTTCTAGATCCATTGCAACAACACCTCATTTTTATTAACTAGACAACATTCCACCCCCTAGTTCCAACCCCCAACATAGGGTTTTAAGTGACCATTCAATCTTCTTGGAATGCTAGCATATTTTCTTCAACAATCAATACCTTGATCCATAGGGAAATTTATTTTCAAAATATTCCCTGCAACCCAAACTTGAAAATTTCTTCCACTCTAGAAAAGGACTAGTGATATTCGGCTGCAAACTCAATAATATAACCTTCTATTGTCAGATTCACCCAAAAATAAACATCCCTTATTAGATATCCTTCTAGTCGTTGGAGTTTAGCTAGATTAATTGTCAACCAATTTCTCCGAATTCTAGGCCGACTTCCAACGCTTGCCTTGACTCACAATTGTTTTAACCAATCTTGTATATTCTTAGGACACTCACACCCTAACATTCCATATTGGTTGCAAGTTGGTTCAGCGTATAGAAATTTTGTTTTAATGTAGTCTAGATTATTTTGCATTAACTGATCTTGTTGAAAGATGAACATATCAACTTTCTCATACCACCAATTCTGAATACCTCTACCAAAAATTCTATATACCATGATCTAGATCCCTTTTAAAACTTAGGGTCCTGACCAAAAAACCATTTTTTGTGGAAAATTTCAAAGTGATAGTGACCCAAGTTTCAACCTAACTTGCCAAAAAAAGAGGTCTTTGTAGTATATTTTTTTGCCTACATTTTCACTCCCTTTTGATAAAGGTGTGTCTCACCCGAGGAGAGCTAGAACCATTAAAATTATTAAGGGATCTAGATTAGTATTAGAACATTATGTTTTCATTAAATTTTAATCATCCAAACAACTATTCTATGACAGAGACATGCATTCATCACAGAATAAACAGAGACATCATTCATAAAAAGGAAACAAGAAATTTTAAAAAGGGGGCTACACATTCATTAAATCAACAACACATAAATTCCCAAAACTAAATTTTTATTAAGATTTCCAACCATTACAACATAGATCAAATACATCTGTGGGACTCTCTCAAATCAAAACATTACACCAGAATTTATAGCACATAGATCAAAACTTTTCCATAGATACAAAGCTCTACAAAAACTACTGACAAAAAAATACATAAAACAAAGGCTCAATATATAGAAAAATCTACTTGATTTGTCCCTATATGCTTTCCTTTATAGGCTCGCTCACTTGATCCGGTCCTTGTGGATGTTGCTTGGTCCCACCTTTCATTTGGTATTGTTTGATGAAATCTTGGAGACGTTTCCATTTTTCATGTTGATCCTTTCAAAATTGACCCCACTTTCTAGTTTCCACGGGCACACTTCCCTATTTTCCGGTTGTACAAGTCCAAATTTTTAATTATCTATCACGTTTAAATTTCTGGTGATCTGATTTTGATTTTTTTATCCATTTATCTTCTACTACTAATATTCACCATATTTTTTCAAAAAAATAAAGGACCCAACATAGGTATGAAGGGTACATTGTAGCTATGAGCACCATGATCCAGGCTAAACCTTATATCTTTGAAGAAGTAGTGAAAGAACAATTTTGGAAGGATTTTATGGCCAAAGAGTATGAATCCGTTATGAATAATGATGTATGGGATATTGTTCCGAGATAGAAAGGAAATTCCACCATAACCTTGAAATGGTTGTACAAGATCAAACATGGAGTTGATGGAAGCATTGAAAAGTACATTTCAAGGTACGTGGCTAGAGGATTGTTCCAGAAATAGGGATAATATTATGATAATATATTTGCGCCAATTTCCCTCTTTACCATTATTAGATTGATTTTTTCCCTTATTGATAGTTAAGGAAGGAACCTTCATCAGATGGAATTTAATATGACATTTCTTAATGGCATGCTATAGGAAGAAGTATATGTTGATCAACCTTAGGGATTTAAAGTAAATGACAATAAAACCCATGTTTTCATATTGAAGAAAGAATTATATGGTTTGAAGCAATATCCCTGAGCTTGGTATGCCCGTATTGACAGTTACCTGGTGGAGCTTGGATTCACAAGAAGTAACATTGACTCCAACATCTATTTTAAGGTGGTCCAAGGTATTCCTTTAATTTTGGTTTTATATGTTGATGATTTATTATTGACAAGTAGTGATCATATGATGATTGAGTGTAAGAGGGAGATGGAATTTTAATTCTAGATGAAATAACTTGGCATGATGCATTACTTTTTGGGATTACAAGTTTCGTAGAGACCCAAAGAAAATTTCATGTCTCAAGGAAAATATGTCATGAAGTTATTACAGAGATTTGGAATGGAAGAATGCAAATCCTTTTCCACCTCAATGGAGATGAACTTTAAGAAGTTATGTGGTGATGTTGTTGGACCCAACTTAGCTAACCATTTATAATATTGACAATTGATTGGATCATTAATGTTTCTTGTAAACACTCATCCATACATATGTTTTTCTATGAACACCTTGATTCGATTCATGATTTAGATGCTTCAAGCACATTGGGTTGTCTCCAAGAACATTTTGATAAATTTTCATGGGAGGATCAATCTTGGTATGAGATATACTACAGGATATGTACAACTGCATGGATACATTGATGTTGATTGGACTGGAAAAGTTATTGACAGGAAGAGAACATTTGGATGTTGCTTTAGTTTGGGATATGCCACAATATCTTAGATTATCAAGAAAAATACGTTTGTGGCTTTGATTATGGCAGAGGCAGAGTATATTTCTACTAGTATGGCTAATTGTGAGGAATTTTGGTTGAGGAAGCTCATTGGAGAGTTGTTTGAGAGGGTCCTTGATACAATAGTGATATATTGCAAAAAAAAGAGTGGGATTTAACTAGCATAAAATATTGTGTGTCATGAAAAGTCCAAGCATATTAAGATAATATATTATTACATACATGACATGGTGTAGAGAGGAGACATGAGACTCCATCATATTTTCACTGATGCACAAATTTTAGACATCCTCACCAAGGCTTTTCCTAAAGGTAATTTCTTGGTCTTAAGAGAGTGGCTTGAACTGATGGATGTGCCCTCTCAGGTAAGGATCCTAACTAACTGAGGACACTGATCTATGCTCTTACCCCCTATCTGAGCTCCTAGGGTGGGGAATTGAGCCAAATATCTCCTGGGGTTGATCAAACTCATGGAAAATATGCATGTTTAATCCTTACCTCATGATGATTGTGTATCTCCCCTATTGTAATCTCAATGCATGTTTGATCCTTACCCCACAGTAAGTGTGTATCTCCCCCTACTGAGTATACCCTAATATCCATCCCACCCACAAGTTGGGTTTATTTGAATTATTCCTCCCCATCTAGCCAATGGTTTGAGGTGATTATTTGGGCATGTCTAATCCTTAATTTGCAGGGTAAGTGTGCCTCTCCCAAAATTTCCTTGAGTTGTTTCTAATCCTTACCTTGTAGGGTAATTGTTTATCTCCTCCCAAGGTTGTGGATGTAGGTGTTCTACCACTTGACTCTTGAGGGTCCTGTTGGGAAGATCAACAGACAATAGGATAGTTTTGATCCTTACCTATAATGGTAAGCCATATCCTTCCTATTTTCCTATGAAAGTGGGTTGAGTTGGGCTCCCTGATGATGTGGGTTGAATTGGAACTCCCCTATGAAAATTTTTGGATAAAGGGTGGTAGCTTGAGCTCCCCTCTAATGTCAAATTCTTCTTATTTTGGATTCAAGAGTGTTCAACATATGAGCAGAGATGAGAAGAGATGATTCTTTATTTGATATCTGGAACGAAACACTTAATGTATTCAATAATTTCTCCCTAGCTAAGAGAGAGGGTTAATTCGACAGCTCAGGGAAAAATTCCCTCCATTGAAAAATCTTCCTCATCAAGAAATACCCCTCCTAACCCTTCGAAAAATTTAATTTGGTTAAGGAAAAGTATATTTTAAATATGAAAACCAACATGTGCACAAAAGGTCAGGTCGACCCTAAAGAGAAATTGGTCACCCTTTTATGACTATAAGTACAAGTCAATAGAACCTCATTTGACATCAACATCAAGAATATTCTTCTTATTTATTATTTTCTTTGGCTTTCACAAGTCTAAATTTGGTTCATAGAATTTGGTTCATAGAAGTTGGCTCATACAGGTCTAAAATTGCAGAGTTCGAACTCACACGTGTGAATTAGGTTTTGGTTTGTAGTAGCAGTGTTGAAACAATAAAATTTTGACTCTAGATGCACACATATAGGCTACTCCTTGGGGTTGGAGAATTCCAGTCTCTTGCATTATTTCCAGCTCTATGTGGTTGGGACCTAGGGTTTATGTTGACAATTAACCACATATCTTGACAGTTGACCGCAGACTTGGAACGTTAACTCTGATCAATATTGTTGTTGGGCACATCTCTTGGATATTGTTTGGTTGATTTTGTTGGATAGCCTTGTGATTGAAGAATTGGAATATTGTACACTTCATTTGCTGAAAATTTTATGGCAATTTAATAAGAAGAAAATTTTGGAAGGGTTCCCCCCCTATGGGATTTTTCCCTTGTCTTTGACCAAACATGGTGTCCCTTATTTGTCTCTTATTGTTCATTTCATTTACTGTTTTATCTACAATTTCTATTGACTATTGGAAGGTTACATTTTCTTGAAATATTGTTAATTAAAGAGAATAATTGGGCTAAAGTGGTTGTAACAACTTAGAATAGTCGTAAATTAATAATGGGTTTACCAATAAGTAATGTTTAAATTTTTTTAGAGAAAATATCATGGATAAGCCTTCTATTTATTTCATTAAATAATTGTGTTCGACTTTATTGATATTTTAACTAGCATATGCATTAATATGGTTGATCATCCTCTTAGTAGGTTGGGCCAATACTACTCCAACTGCCACATTTGAAGCATCGACATGGACATGAATTTTTTATACCAATCAAAATATCTTAAGATTGGTGCCTCTACCAGCTATCTTTTAACTCAAATGTTCCATTTCATTAATTTCTCCTATTTAAATCACTTTTTTCCTTAACAATTCATCTATGGAGAAATTTATATTTAAATAATATAGAATGAAATTTCAATAATACCCAGTATGCACCAAAAATATTTTGATTTGCTTGTAATGTACTACAGTTTGAAATCAAGTATTATTTTTATTTTATCCACATCAAATTTTATTCCACCCTTGTATACAATGTGCCCTATAAATATTCCAATTGTTTTTGCAAAAATGCACTTAATATTAACAAAAGGTTGTATATGGAGGAATCTATCCAACATCATTCTCAACTAGTGTGTATGTTCCTTTAGTTGGTTGTGTTAAAATTATCAGAAAGAAAATTTACTAAGAGAAACACTTAAAACAACTAGTAACAAAACATAAAATAAAAACACAACGTTTTATCTTAGAAAACCCCAATCTGGGTAAAAAGTAGCTAACATAATTCCATTAGTCCCTTGGGAAAAACCCAGCAAAGCCAGCCTAGTGATTCTTCACCACTCACTTATATTAACCCATTATAATGAAGTATTCAAGCCTTTTAATGGCTTCATTCCATCAATTTGATGGGAAAAAAACAATGAGAAACTAATGTGCCCAGTAACACCATTGTAGACTAAGCAAATTTGAATCTTTCACCAAATCAAGTTTTACCCAATAGTACCCCTTAAAAATTTGACTTGGGGTTTCCCTTAACTAAATCCATCCAACCTGGCCAAGTGAGCCAACATTATTCACCTTGAGGCGCTATAACCCTCAAACCTCTAGGGTACCGATTAATTATACATGTTCCTATAACCTAGGTCTAACTCTAGAATTACCATTAATTTACATGGGCCATGCATGCCTTACCAGGTCTTAGAGATGTATGCCCATTTACATGTAATTAAAAACAAATTACTCCATTATAATAATTAAATTTTATTCTTTTTAGTTGTTTCTATCCTTGCACTTACAAATTTCATCATCCTCTCGGCTTCTATTCTCCACAACTTCTTTTATGACACCACTCATGAGATCTGAGCCATAGTTGGACTCCTCCCACAAACCAACTCTATTGGGACCTTCAAGCTCAAAAAACTGTAGATATTTTGTTGTTTTCATTTGGTGATCCATATTAGGAAATATGGAAAGAACTTTCAATGTTTCTCCTCTACCCAAGGCTTCCTCATTTATTCACCTTGTCAAGAATCCACACAAAATCTTCAAGAAAACATGAAGTAATCGATCATATCCTTCTTTTTTAGACAATTGTTCCTTAAAAATCACCCAAATTTACATTAGAATCCACTATGAAATATCACCAATTCTTGACATACACATAGAAAATATACAACCTCCATAACACATGTAAAAGCATCAACCAATTATTCTACTATGACTTGACCCCAAGCTTATCTTCATTTACATTCACTTTTTATGAAGAGTATGTGGCTCAACCACACAAATCAACCTCTACATAACTCCTCCTATGCTTGAGCAAGTAAAAATCCTATATGAAAATTTATTCTATTTATGTGAACTTGGAACTACTTTTCAGTCATGTTTATAGTATATCACATCCACTTTCCATCATTTTTCTCTGCATCGTGAGGAATTTCATCTCAAGTGTTCATGGTTGTGATCATAGGTACCTATGGGCACATCTCGGTCATTCTAAAGTTCTGAGCTCTAATGGATAAACGTTATATGGAATATACATGTATCTTCCTTCCATATAGTGATGTTATCTTTCCATAGGAAACCCTTCTTGCTTCTAGATCTAAATTGGTGTAAGATCCTCCTTCATGCTCCCAAATCCAAACATACACCACACTTTTATTACATCTTAGTGCTAAGTTGTTCCATTAAGTCTAAGTCAACTACTAGATCCAATACTCCAAACTCAATTTTCCATATTTTTGTGCCTCTCACACTTGAATCTCATTGAAGCCAACACTTGGCTTTGATATATCCATCATATTCAAGTATTCAAGCCATAAATAAATCTTTATCTCTTATATCGAGTTAAACGTATCGAAGAGAAAATTTACTGAGAGAATAAATTAAAAGAACAAAAAACAAAACATAAAAACAATGTTTTATCTTACAAAACCCTGATCTGGGAAAAATCCAACGAACAAAATTCCATAAATCCCTTAGTAAATACCTAACCAAGATGATCAAGTTGTCAGAAACTTGGTTAATATTGAAATGGGGGGTGAATCAGTATTAATACCAATTTTAACAATAATTACCATATTTTAAAAATTTAACCATTCAATAACATATCATGTAAACATCTCATAAAATACACAACCACACCATCAACATCATACACATAGGACACAAAGACTTTACGTGGAAAACATTAAAGGGAGAAAACCAAAAATCTTGTTTTGTAATGATGTAATTATAAATCCACCACTTCTAATTACATCAAGTTTCATGAGCACCCACTCACAAGAAGCACCAAATCCCTAATCTATTTTGTTAGCCCTGACCAATAGGAAGCACCAACTCCCTAATTTGTAAGAAACCACTTGCAGGATGCATTGACCTCCTATTATTTTCTCAGGCACCCACTTGAAGGAGGCACCAACTCCCTAATGTGCAAGAACCAACTTGCTAAACCATGTAGACCTATATTTCATACATTTTCAGGCTCAAATCCATAGGTTTTTTTTTGTATAAAGTATGTTTCTTTCTCTCTACTATAGCTCTTAGTCAACTTGATTTTACACATTACAACTCAATGTCCTTTATCTATGCCTCTACTCTAATTATTACCTCACATTCAAATATGATTATATATTTTTATATATGTTACATTCTCACATAGTCTTGGCCCATACAT
This sequence comes from Pinus albicaulis, assembly GCA_034641835.2. Taxonomy (NCBI): domain Eukaryota; kingdom Viridiplantae; phylum Streptophyta; class Pinopsida; order Pinales; family Pinaceae; genus Pinus; species Pinus albicaulis. The sequence goes on along the minus strand of CM076577.1, from coordinate 773,599,630 downwards.
GAACTAATATAGTCCTAGCCTTCCTCTTCAATTCTATAATCACACGCTTCCTAAACACACAAATTTGATAGGAAATATTTCACACACAACGCAACAATTTTTTTTTCAGTGAATTACACATGGATCGAGGAGAAATTTTAGTACCACACACAAGGACCAAGGGTGAACTTCATTTAATCATTACACAACTCGAAAATTTACTTCCAATGTAGGTTGTACTTAATCATATCCTTATTTCTTCAATTGTTTTCTCTGCATTCAACTACCTACATGTCTTCCTTTAATTTCTATAATATAACTTCGGTGCTCTCTCAGCCTCTGATCTTTAATAGGACAAAAAAATATTTCACACACAACAACTACGTCTTTTATAGTCTTTGTGTTCCAAAATATCATGGGAACGTATCCATTATTCTTCCCATGGAATTTTTTTCTTGACTAGATCAACGTTTAACAACCTTGACTAGTTATGCTTCAACCATATACATTATCGCTAAAGTTGGCACTCCAAATGCCAAATTTCATTGCACCCTAAACATTTCTCTCCCAGTTTCATGTGACCAAAGCCTCAAGACCATATCATTAACCACCCAAGTTAATCCCTTTTTTGATGTCACTATGCCATGAGGTACCTTGTGAGTGGTACACATGTCACCTCTACAAATTGTGCCACAACATCATTCAACATTGTGTCACCATCCTAATGCTACCATGTCATTTATTGAGCCATGACACTACCACCTAATGCCATGTGTACTACCATGTCATTATTGGAATACCTGTCAGGTGAATTCCATGTGTTAATGATCACTCTTGTAAAACACCTAATGGTAATATGGACCATAAAATCAACTTGTTTTCATTCATTATATGATTATATCATATTTTGACCTTGTCCTTAAATTCTACTCTAGTTGTCCTCTAATATTGGCATGCACCTTTTTCCACCATTGGATCATATTGGATGCAAAAATGTACTCTAACTCTTGTGCATGTTCTCACCCGATGATTTTATTTGAATGAATTGGATAGATCAATAGTAGGTGGGGGCACCTCCATGTTAATTATTTGACAAGGGGAGGTGGGAATGCGGGTGGGGGGTACATCTGCACTTTATTGCATATGAAACTAATATTTTTTTTATTTTTCTTAGTGCTTTCCAAACCTAAAATCCATCACATTTAGTCCAATGATCTATATTTTTAAAAATACCACCCTCAATTTTGACCGTTCATGGAGTTGGGGGGAGTCCATAAGTTGATATTTTGTGGAGCCAGACCAATATAGAACACTAACCTTTGTTAATCATCCACACAAATTCATCACCCATCAACACCTATCCACTGTCATGTTAGCACCCAAATCATCCTTTATCAACCACTCGTATACTTCCACTTCTCACTCTGCTACGTCTGCACTGCCATGTAAATTTTCTCCCATACATTTTTAGGTCCAAGTGGAACCATGTACCTTGGAATCCTTCAAAAATTTAACCTACCATAACTCATGATCCATTTAGAGTTATAGGAAGTGTCATATATCATTAGAAAAGTCTTTTTGAAGGCTATCCAAACATGTACTTTACAGAATAACTTAGCTAATCCATTAAAAAAAAAAATCCTCTAAAGATAGACTCCATCCTTGACCTTAGCTAAGAATAAATATCCATGAATACTCTTACCAGGGCTCCCACCCCACCATAATCCAACTCTAGATGAGAAATTAACAATACAATGCCACCAATGTTGACAATCGTCTCATCCGCGGATTTTTGTCATTGAGGTTGACCTCAATGCACTAAGGTTGACATCAATTCCAACATAGCAATGCCAAAAATCTCCTCCTTTTGCATTTATGGAAATCTCCCCTTGTGGATCATGTATCTCTCCCCCTTTGACATCAATGGAAAAGGGAAACATCTATCTCTCCCACCAATGGCTAGTATCTAAGATATAACCACGTGTCTCTGATAAGGCACTTGAATGTTTCCATATAATTCAGCTACAACCACATTGAATTAGTAAACCACATCTACAACCTAATCATTAGAGAGCATACCTTCTACTACTATGTTTTCTTTTCAATTCTTCAAGGATTACAATATTTCCCTTTTTCACATCAATCTCAAGGGATCAATGTGGCTTCCAATAAACAATGCTCAAATGTCCTTGTAGCTTTGTGTATTTTTTTATACTCCCTAGAGTGTTTGATATACTTTACATGATCCCCCTAAAAATATACTATCTATCTTCAATATTCATACAATATTAATGTTCCTTACATTGAGAGGATATAACAATTTTCTCACTTCACCATTACTATTGAATTCAATCTCCTCCTTTTCTTGTAAGAATATAATGGCTAATCACTCTCGATTTTCCAGTACATATTTGTACTAATAGCCTTGATACATGTGGCATTGTTGTTGTTGCCCATGTAACTATGCACACTCCCCATATGCATACTAACCTTCATCTCCATCTCTTCAAGGGAACTTGCTCCATTGACTTCAATGTTTCAATTCTTCTTCGCTTCGAATTTTCACTCTCCTCAGTTGCTTCTCTTGAAGAGTTTTCCAATATACAAAAGGTTTCTCCTTTTATTTCTTTCCTTTTATTAAGAAATCATTTTTTTAAGCCAATTATTGATGTCTTATTCTGTTGATTGTGCAACTCACGCTGAGCCTATGTACTCTCCTTCTTTTTGATCACCCGACATCTTCCTCCCTTGCTCCTTCTTGAGAGTTATTTGTACGGACACTCCCCCTAAGGCTATGTTGGGTGCATTCTCTCTTTCACACTCAGATGCACAGCTATCTGTATTTCATTTGTGTTTCTTACATATAACACCCTTTGCTTCACTTGAAGCCATCCTCTTCTTTTCAATGAAGAGAGACCGAATATCTACTCCCCTTGAGTAGGTTTTCCGCCTTTCTCTTCCATACTTTGGTATGTTGAAACTTGATAGATGCATCTTCTTATAAAAAAAAAATTATCCTTCTTTAAGTAAGTTCTTTCTTTATTTTCCACATTTTCCTTATATTCTATTTTTTTATTAGGAAAACAAATCTCATTTGATTCACTTCACAAATTCTAGCATAAATTACAAATTAAACTTCTTCTATCTTTTTATTTTTTTCTTCCCTTAATGGCTAAGTTCCTTCATTTGTTTGCACATTCTGAGAGGAAGGTCTTACTTTTCCATATCTGCATACTAATTCTTCATGCCCATATTTATTGCAAGAAAAACAGTAGTCTTCAAATAAAATTAATATTTGGTGGCATGTTTCCTTTTAAGTGGGGGGGGGGGGTTTAGGGGGGTTACTAAATATTTTATTTTTCTTCATTCAATGCTTATCACTATTCAAATCGTAGCTATGAACAATTATTTGTTGCTACTAAAATATATGTTTTTATTTTCCTTTCTAACGTCATTTTCTAATTTCACTTATTTATTGTTGTGGATGAGTATTTATGTTCTTTTTCATTCTTTTTTCATGTAGCTCCTCATGGTTGTTATTCATTTGCATTTTTTGTTGTTGATTTATTTTATGTTTTTTTTGTCCAACACTTCCTTTGAGCACTATTGGCTAATTCTTAGAATTCTGCTTCCTCAGAGCTTGATTATTATTTATAGCCAAGTCCATTTTTTATGAGACGATATCTCCGATTTCTAAGAATATCATCTAGTATCTTGGTACTCATTTCAAGCTTCATCTAATTGTTCTTATTTTCTAGATTATTTCTTAGAGCAACAAAATCAACTTCTAGTCATTCACAATGAGCTTATTTTTCTTTTAGTTGGCTACCAATTACTTCTTCAAATATTCTTGCTTCTTCCAACTCTGTCTTCAGATCAAAAACTATTTTATTTAAATATTTAAAATATTTATCCTTCTTATAAGCTTGTATTTGTTCCTTTTGCTTTAGATTTGTTTTTGAAAGATTTTTTATCTCTTCTAATATAGAGATGATTTTTATTCTTGTTGACTGTGTTGAATTCTTCCAGCATATAGAGGGTCTCCCTAATGTGATGTCCCAATTATACTTCGCACCATTTGGAGTAGGATCCCCATCTAGAGTATTGAATTGGCCACCATAACTTAAGGTTTTCCTTGGTTTCAATGGATAACACCAATTGCAATGTGTAAAAGGAGTCCTTCACAAGAGGGGAGACAAGAGTGAGTCTGTAGAAGTAAAGTAATAGTACTATACTAAGAGAGCCAGATGAGAGCAAAGAAATATTCATTAGTTATCTAGTGAAGTAGTTCACATAGGTACAACGACCATTAAAGAAAAAAAAACACACCTTAAACAAGATAAACACCAAATATACACAACATATAGTTAAATTTATTTAGTACATATAGACACAACATATACCATAAAAATCCAATTAATAGTCTTACAATATTCATGATACATTCATGAAAATATGTTAGCCCAATGAGCTTCAATTATTAGGTGAAATATCCAAGTACACAATTACAATGGTAAGCCACTAGATCCAATAGTGGAACATTAAGTCACTTCTTGCTTCTCCAAAGAATATTTTTCTCTCCTATTCTAATTTAGAGAAGCCAAGACTAGGTCTCAAAATCCCAAGCCTCCAAAAACATTTTTCATGAGTTATGAGGTTGATTTTATAACCATATGAATGACCTTTCATATTCCCATGAATTTTGAACTACCCTCATGACTCTTGGACTTCCATTGTGACATTTTAACTTCCATAAGACTTTTGGAATTTTCCTAATGACTCTTTGGTCCACATGTGACTTTACATATTCCACATATGACTCTTGGACTTCCATGCATTAAATTTTTTCATTTTCCTTTTGATAATACATCATTGCATTACACATAATGTGGCAAGATGCATTGAAACATATGACAATGTTATAACACTTGTACAAGCCATAACTTGGCATTGATGACATTGAAATACATGATGATGTGGCAATACCAAGTTTCTCTCTTTGTTCATATGTATTTAAATTATTCATGATAGATCTTATCAATACTTCCTCTTCACCCTTCAAAGGGTCGTGGATCATAATTGAGACCTTTTGGGTTATCATGAAATGTATTCAATCTATCTTAGTTCAGGATATCTCCATGTCTTCACGATGATTCTTCTTTGTGCTTATTCTCTGCAAGTGTGTCTTTACTTATTCTCCTAGACATATTCCTTGATCATCACCTTGCCATGTTGGGACAGTACACTTTCCAATGAATATCACTCATGCCAAGGAAATATCAGTCTAAAAACCATCGATTCTATCTCTACCTTGATCATGGAAGAATTTGCTTGTGACAGGATTGTGAAAGGATTGAGAAGGAAGGGCTTGATGAGGATGGAATATTTGAGCTCAAAAATGGATGAGAAGAGCACCACTTCTCACTATAATTTCACCTTGTGATATGAGGAGGGCCTCTTCAAGATCCAGTATAGTTGGAAAGTACAAGGATCAAGGTGATGAGCCTACTGACTAAAACTTCACCATGTACTAGGGTTAAGGGAGTAGGAGACAGTGAGAGTGCATTTTAACCTTATAGTGACTGGGAAGATGCCTCAATTTCTTCTAGTACTATGCCATGCACTAAGGAAGCAAGGCAGGAAAATTCTTGGCGCAGTGAGGAAGTTTAGTGAACAAGTTTGATGGCTTGTTGACTAAAACTATGCCATGTTCTATAACTGAGAGGCGGGCTTAAGGGAGGGCACAATTTTATTCAATATTGATCTAAAGAGGGTCATGCTATCCACTAAAATTTTTCCATGTGTTGTGAAGACATGAATTATAAAGGGAAGGTGAAATTTTCTTCAACAAAGGTTGATTTTTCACTAAAAGTGCACCCTGACCCTAGGCTAGCGCAATTTTCTTCAATAATGGTTGATTATTTATTAGAATTGTGCCCTATTCTTAAGAAGGCTCACTGGAAGAGGAAATCATGAATTTTACTAAGCGAATTAGGGGAAGGCTTAGCCATTTTTCCTTGTGTTGAAAAGTCAACAAGAAATGTGTGTCTAGTTTAATTTTCCCTTAATTAAATTGAACAATAAATTGTAATCTTATCTCATAATCACTTGTAATAGTTAAATAAGTGTGATAGACTCAGTTATGTCATGAAATTTGAGTTGAGAGTGGTTGGTGAGGCATGTAGAGTGATTATATTTTTTTAGAGTCCAAGTTGCAGTCAGTGTATTAGTTTAATGCATGAGAAATTAGTTAACTTAATTATGTAAGTTAAAGTCAGTCTAACTAGTTGTAACTGATTTTTGCACTAGTGGGAGGTCAAGTGAATTAAATAAAATTTAATTCACATGCAGTGATCTGTCAAGTGACTGAATATTTACTATTAATAGATGCATGCATGTCAGTTCTGATGAAGACCCAGTTGAGACAAGGGTTAAAGGGATGCTATCTATCAGTTGTATTATTAATAAATTTTCGTCGTGAAATTAGAAAACCATAGGATATCCCAAAATGTATTACTTAGTTTTGGAAGGTTGAATGTCCTAATTAATAGGGATAATTTTTTCTTAGAATTGTGCGATCAAGGCAAGTTGAGCAGAGGCAGGAAATTGGCTAAGTGTTGTTAGATTTTGTCCAGATCAGTGTGAGATAGTTGGTAGAGTGCAGTAGACTCTTGTGAGAAGAGTGCATTATATTGTTTCATGATTCGTTGGTTGATTATACAATAAATATAGAGGGTTTTTGGGCAGCAAGATTTACCCAGAAAAAATATTTGTATTGTGCGATTGATTTGCTTCTTTCTCTTACTTAGTGTGATTTTGTGATAGTGTTTATTTTCTGCAAATATTGTAGAAGGATTAAGTATCTTGTTTTATTATATTACATGATCGGATTGAATCCATTGGTGTAATTTCTACATGGTATCAGAGCACCAGAAATCACTATAGTGGAGAAGAAATTGAGTTTGTGCTGAACAACATTCGAATTTGCAAAAATATTCTTTGGTGTGACAGGCAGATCAAGATGGCTTTCAATGGATTAATATTGTAATATGCACTTGAGGGAATTTCTAATTATATTGCATGGAAAGATTGGATGGAGGCAGTTTTGTAGGACAGCGGGTTGAAAGAATTTATTGACACTAATATTCCAAGGCCCATAGCAGCAGAAGATGCTCTTCTTGATGCTTGGAAAAATAAGGTTGCAAAGGCGAGAAGGATCTTATTAGAGTGAGTTAGAGACCACATTGTCTTGAGTCTCCATAGAAAGGAAAATCCATGTTGAATGTGGAAGGCCTTGACTTATATGTTTCAGAACAACAATGACCATAGAAAATTAGCATCGAAGGATAAGCTCAGGAAAATCAAAAAGGAGAAAGGTGAAATTATTCTAAAATACTTGACCAAGTTCATCCAATGTCGAGATGAGCTTGTAAGTCCCAGGATTACTATAGCGGATAATGACTTGGTGAGCCTAGAACTTCTAGGCCTTCCCAAGAGCTGGCATAGTTATCAAGACTATGTCAATGGGAGGGATAAGAAAACAGATTGGGAGAGACTTTGGTCGGATTTGGTGCAAGAAGAATTCAGGCAGAATACCAGGGATGAATCCTCATCCAAGACATACGATGAGGAAAATTGCGCCTTGGATGGTAAGGAAAAGAAGGGGAAGGGAAAGAAATCCTATTCCAAATATGAGACTAGAAAAGAAGGAAAGAAGCATGACATGTCCAGAGTGAAATTTTTTCACTGTCATGAGCATGCACATTATGCCACTAATTGTCCACAAAATAAGAAGAACAACAAGAAGGCTTCAAGATCTGCGATGGGTGATGCTTTGGCTTATCCGTTCGAGTTGGACTTCTCACTCATCGCATGCATGGTGTCTAGTGCGATGTGATCAGTGTGGTACTTGGATAGTGGTGCATCTTTCCACATGACAGAAGACAAAAAACTCTTTAGTATCTTGGAGGAGAAGGATCTTAAGATGCACATCGAGATGGGTGATGACAAGAGGTATAGTGCTACCGGGATTGGTACAATTACTTTCCAGAGATAGTCAGGTAAACCTTTCTTATTAAAATATTTCATGCATGTACCAAGCTTGAAAAATAATTTAGTTTCAGTTGCTATGTTGGAGGATAGAGGATATGATGTGGTTTTTGGTGAAGGGAAAGCATTCCTTCGTCACAAAACCATAGGAAAGATTAAGAATATTGGGGATCGTGTGAAGAACCTCTACAAAATTGATGTATATGGTTGCGCAACATTTATGATTAAAGCAGACAGAGTGGTGAGTTAGCATGAGGGTGAGTTATGGAATAGGAGATTGGGCCATCTACACCACAGTGCTTTGAAGGTCATGCAATAGATTTCTACGGGGCTTCCAAAGGGTACTCTTGCACAGATAGACACATGCAAGCGATGTACCATGGGGAAGTATAAAAAGGCCACTTTTCACAAGAAGGAGAACCGAGTAGCAAAAATCCTTGAGAGAGTTCACTCAGATGTGTGTGAACCATTCTCTATAGCTTCTACAAAAAATAACATGTATTATGTGATTTTTGTTGATGATTTTTCTAGAAAGTGTTGGATCTACATCATGCAGAAGAAATATCAGACGTTCTCAAAATTTTGTGAGTTCAAATCACTGGTTGAGAAATATACAAGGAAGCAGGTGAAGGCTATAAGTAGCGATAATGGTGGTGAGTAAATCTCCAATTAATTCAAGAACTTATATAGCAAAGAATGAATTCGGAGTGAGTTGATTGTGCCTCATAACCCACAACAGAATGGGGTTGCAAAAAGAAAGAACAGAACAATTGTGGGTGTGGAACTAGCTATGTTACATGATCAGAGCCTACTGTTGCATATGTGGGTAGAGGCATGCAACATAGAGGTATTTGTGCAGAATAGTAGTCCTCATCAGATACTTGGCATGAGTACACCAAAGGAGGCTTTTTCTAGTAAGAAATCTGATGTTTCATATTTTAAAATTTTTGGCTCATCTGTCTATTTCCATATGACCAAATATTCCAGAAAGAAGCTATAACCAACAGCAGAGATTGGGATATTTTTGGGGTACACTGATACTCCCCACAACTATCGGGTGTATTTTCCGAACAACGAGATAAAAATTTTCAAATAGGATGTAAAATTTAATGAGGAGAAAGACATGCGATTATGCCTTAAGAGGGAGCTTGATTTACATGCAGATGAGGAACTCTTGGTTCCAAAGAATGAACCTCAAGATGCGGAGAAGCCACATGAGGAGGATCATGGAGTGGCAGAAACCACTCATGTAGAGCCATCCATGGTAGGAGGCACACCACAGAGGTTGATAGATTGAGACTTGATGCGGAAGAACATGTAGGAGCACCTACATCAAAATGCAGACAGGGACAGTCATCAAACAGTTATACTGGAAACATGGCTCTTATGAGCAAGTGTATTGTGATAGACCCATCCTCTTTTGAGGAATCAATGCAACAACCAACTTTGGTTGATGCCATGGTTGAGGATTATGACTCCATCATTAGAAATAGTGCATAGTAAGTTGTCCCAGGACCAGTCGGGAAGTTAGTTGTTGGATATAGATGGATCTATAAGGTGAAGCAGGAAGAAGATGGGAGTGTGGAGAAGTACAAGGCTATATTTGTAGCCCGTGGATTCTCGCATGTTGAAGGGAATGACTATGAGGAGACTTTTGCATCAGTTGCACGATACTCATCGATTAGATCTATCCTTGCACTCTTAGAGAAAATGGGTTGGAAGATACATCAAATGGATGTGAAGACTACATTTCTGAATGGAGTTATTGAGGAAGAAGTTTACATTAAGAAACGGGAAGGTTTTGAAACCTTTGACAGGGAGTCACATGTGTGCATACTCAAGAGATCATTGTATGGGCTAAAGCAATCACATCCTGCTTGGTACACCAGGATTGACAATTATTTCACTGGGTTGGGCTTCACAAAGATTGAATTAGATGTGAACCTATACCAGATTGTGGTTGATGGTAAGCTTCTTATTATTGTACTTTATGTAGATGATCTTATTTTGACAGGTGATGAGAAGCTCATAACTTCTTGCAAAGAGGATCTTGCAAGAGAATTTGAGATGAAGGACATGGGACACCTTCACTATTTCCTTAGTTTGGAGATATGGCAGCGAGATGGGGAGCTATCTATTTATCAAAGAAAGTATGCCAAAGAGATTCCGAGGAAGTTCCACATGGAGATTTGTAAACCCATGAAGACTCCTCTTTCAGGAAACTAGAGGAAGGATAATGCTACTTCAGGTGAGGTAATGGACACTACTATTTACGTACAGCTTGTGGGTTCACTCATGTACTAGGTGAACACATGACTAGACATATGCTACACAGTTAACCCGCTTACTCAAGCTATGGTTAAGTTGACCAAGCTCTTTTGGAAGGCGGGGAAGAATGTCTTGAGATATCTCAGGGGAACTACATAGTATGGATTATGGTACAGAAGGATAGAGGGAGTGAAGATTCAAGGCTTCACTGATGCAGATTGGGCAAGCAGTCCATCAGACAGGAAGAGCACATCAAGAGGGATCTTCAGCATAGGATCAATAGCAGTTTCTTGGTATAGTAGGAAGCAGAGATCAGATGCACTCAGTTCATCCAAGGTAGAGTATGTTGAAGGTTCCAACAAGAAACAGTGAAATTGGCATCCGGAAACAACATCCTTGATCCTAGTGAAAATTAAGCACCTACACTAGGTGAGGCCCACACAGGATATTTTTAGGTGGATATCTATTTATAGATGCATGAGAAAATTCTATTTATAGATGAGGTATATTTATATATTTATGTGAAAGTTCTATATATAGATTGCATTTTTATTTACAGATGCATGTCGACTATTATTATCCCTTAATAATAGTTGGACAATAAACAATAATATATTCTCAATGAGCACCTGGAAATAGTTAACTGAAGTGGAAAATCATTTAGCTATAGGAAATTTGAGTTCAAAGGTTTGTTGGTGGGACATGCCAGTGGACTTAGTTGTAACTGAGTGATTCGAAGTTGTAATAGAGTTGGATGTGTAGTTATGTGAGTTGTAAAGTAGTTTAACTCAGTTAAGTGAGTTAAAATCAGTTGTGCTAGTTGTAACTGAAGATACACAATTGAGATATCATTGAATTAATTATTAATTAATTCAAAATCAGTGGCCTCACATGCAACTGAATATTTAATACTATTAATTGCATGCATGTCAGATCTAGTGGAGACCCAGTTGAGATGTAGGTGAAAGGGACAGATTGACTATCAGTTGTGACATTATCGGTTGCACACATGCAACCACACACACATTGGATGTGCCTATGATTATTTCATAGTCAAGGCAGGCCAAAATAATTAATTTAGGGGTTCTTGACCATCAGGGATTGTACAGTGGAGGCAGGATGTCTGGAGACAGTAAATTGACTAAGGAACTTGCCAATTTTTGTATGACAGTGTGAGACGATTGTATATTGTATTGAGAGCTCTTGGATTAGAGTTTTGTATGAGATTTTTTCATGGTCCATGATATATACATAATATATGATAGTGGGGGTTTTAGATTTATGCTTTCTCGGTAAAAACATCAGTGTTATGTGTGATTGATCTTTCTTCATGTTATTGCAATTGGCGATAGTGTTTTAAATTCTGTAAATATTTTTGTAGAAGAGATTTTGTATTTAACAGTGGCATAAAATTGTTAGATCAGGATAACCCAAGATATACATACATAATTTGTATTATAATTTCTACATGGTATCAGAGCTGTGTTATAAATTTTCTACATGGTATGAGAGCAAGAATTATTTGGGTGCGCGAGTTTGCAGAGAATATTTGAAAATTTTAATGCAAAATTTTCAGAAAAAATAGTATATTTGGATTCCTTGTGAAAAAATACCCAAATTGAAAAAACAAATTAGTTGAATCGGAGCTCGAATGAGGGAGATATCATCGATTTAAAATTAGCTCTTTTGTTAGAAAATTTTGCGATGGCGGGATAATTACAATCTGCATGAGCCAAGAACCTACATGCACTGAGGTACAAGATGCATGCAAAGCTTTGAGGAGAAAAGAAGAGGTTAGTGACTTGGTGGTTGAGAGGGAGCCTCTCAACATGCAACCTAAGAATTAGTCTTAGAAGGTTGTGGAGTAGCCACAACTGGAGATGCAGAAGAATCTCTATATATTTGATGTAGATGTGATTTCTATAGAGCTTCCTACTGTTGGGAAGTGTGAGAAATCCATGCAATTGACCCTTGAGAGGGAGCTGGATTTGCCTGCAGGTAAGAGTGAACCTCAAGATGTGGAGCAGCCACATGCTGAGGGTCATGGAGTGGGAGAAACCACTCATGCAGAGAAATTTTGTGCCAGATGGGCAGAGGGAGTGCATGCAACTATACCACCAGGTGAGAGGTGGGGGAACATGCATGAGTAATCCCAAGAAGAAATTTCAGGGCAGGAATCATTGAGATGGTGTGGATATCATGAATCAAACCTAGATACGAGGAGCCCACAGTACAGTAGTAGCAGAATCAGTATGATTGATGCAGTTAGATGTCGTGAGGACATGAAATCAAAGTGACAGCGTCAGATACTGGAACGTGAATTAGAGTTGATAGCAAGTGAAAAGTGCATGGATGCATAGGTAAATAGTGCAGTGGATCCATAAGACATTTGTAATTGGTACCAGAAGTCATAATAATTTGATGATAGATGCATTATATTGATTCAGTTTTTTGGAGGCTATTCAGTTTCAGAAGTGTTGCATGAGCGAGAAACACTAGAGAAGTGTTGCATGCAAAGGTTGTAGGGCACATGCATGGATTTGCATGTCGCATGCAAGGAAATTCCTTTCTGGTTGAGAGGGAGTGTTGAAGGTTGCAACAAGAAACAGTGAAATTGGCATCCGAAAACAACATCCTTGATCCTAGTGAAAATTAAGCACCTACACTAGGTGGGGCCCACACAGGATATTTTTAGGTGGATGTCTATTTATAGATGCATGAGAAAATTATATTTCTAGATGAGGTCTATTTATAGATTTATGTGCAAGTTCTATTTCTAGATTGCATGTTTATTTATAGATTCATGTTGACTATTATTATCCCTTAATAATATTTGGACAATAAATAATAATCTATTCTTAATGAGAACTTGGAAATAGTTAACTGAAGTGGAAAATAAGTTAGCTATAGGAAATTTGAGTTCAAAGGTTTTTTGGTGGGACATGCAAGTGGACTTAGTTGTAACTGAGTGATTCGAAGTTGTAACAAAGTTGGATGTGTAGTTATGTGAGTTGTAATGTAGTTTAACTTAGTTAAGTGAGTTAAAATCAGTTGTGCTAGTTGTAACTAAAGATACACTAGTGAGAGATCAATGAATTAATTATTAATTAATTCACAATCAGTGGCCTCACATGAAACTGAATATTTACTACTATTAACTTCATGCATGTTAGATCTAGTGGAGACCTAGTTGAGATGTAGGTGAAAGGGACAAGTTGACTATCAGTTGTGACAATATCAGTTGCACACATGCAACCACACACACATTGGATGTTCCTATGAGTATTGTGTAGTCAAGGCAGGACAGAATCATTCATTCATGGGTTCTTTACCATCAGGCATTACGCAATGGAGGCAGGATGTCTGGATACAGTAAATTGGCAAAGGAAATTGCCAATTTTTGTATGACAGTGTGAGACGATTGTATATTGTACTGAGAGCTCTTGGATTAGAGTTTTGTATGAGATTATTTCATGATCCATGATATATACATAATATATGATAGTGGAGTTTTAAGCTTTATGCTTTCCTGGTAAAATCATATGTGTTATGTGTGATTGATATTTCTTCATGTTATTGCAATTGGTGATCGTGTTTTAAATTCCGCAAAGATTTTTGTAGAAGAAATTTTGTATTTAACAGTGACATAAAATTGTTAGACCAGGAGAATCCAAGATATACATGCATATTGTATAATTTATATAGATTACATGGCAACCATTCGGGTGGAATGTGAGGCCATCTGGATGAGGAAGATACTTGTTGGTTTGTTTGGTCATCAAATGGATCTGACGGTGATACATTGTGATAATTAGAGTTGCATAAAACTCACTATTAATCCAGTATTCCATGAAAGGTCCAATCATATTGACATCCAGTATCACCATCTCAGATATTTTTTTCAGAGACGCATTATGTTACTTCAATACATTCCCACGGAGGATCAAGATGCAGATATTCTGACAAAGGCGCTCGCCAAGAGAAAATTCAAATACCATAAAGGAAGGATTGGGGTAGCTGATAATCCCTTTCTGTTGAGAGGGAGTGTTGAAAAATCAACAAGAAATGTGTGTCTAGTTTAATTTTCCCTTAATTAAATTGGAAAATAAATTGTAATATTATCTCATAATCACTTGTAATAGTTAACTGAGTGTGATAAACTTAGTTAGCTCATGAAATTTGAGTTGAGGGTGGTTGGTGAGGCATGTAGAGTGATTCTATTTGTTTTAAAGTCCAAGTTGGAGTTAGTGTATTATTTTAATGCATGAGAAATAAGTTAACTCAATTAAGTGAGTTAAAGTCAGTCTAACTAGTTGTAACTGATTGTTGCACTAGTGAGAGGTTAAGTGAATTAAATCATATTTAATTCACATGCAGTGATCTATCAAGTGACTGATGATTTACTATTAATAGCCACATGCATGTCATTTCTGATGAAGACCCAGTTGAGATAGAGGTTAAAGGGATGTTATCTATCAGTTGTATTATTAGTAAATTTTTGGCGTGTAATTATACAACCATAGGATTACCCATGAATTATTGCGCATTTTTGGAAGGTTGAATTTCCTAATTAATAGGGATCAATTGTTCTTAGAATTATGCAAGCAAGGTAGGCTGAGCAGTCAGAGGTAGGAAATTAGCTAAGTGTTGGTCGATTTTGTCCAGATCAGTGTGAGAAAGTTGGTAGAGTGCAACAGAATATTGTGAGAAGAGTGCATTGTATTGTTTCATGATTCCTTGGTTGATTATATAATAAAGATAGAGGGGTTTTGAGCAACAATCTTTCCCCAGGAAAAATATTTGTGTTGTGAGATTGATTGGCTTCTTTCTCTTACTTGGTGTGATTGTGCAAGTGTGTTTATTTTCTAAAAATATTGTAGAAGGATTCTGTATCTTTTTTTAGTATATTACATGATCGGATTGAATCCATTGGTGTAATTTGTACACCTTGAAGGTTCTGAACGTGCATCCATATGAGATGAAATTAAGAAAGACTCAGTGCACAAGACTAGGAGGGAGACACCTTATCAATAAGGATCATGAATAGGAAGTGCTCATCACCTGGTGAAGGTTTGAGTATTTCATGACTTGCACTGGGCAAGAGAACCAAGAAGAGCTAAAAAATGGTTAAGTGTGGGACCAACAAAGTAAGAGAGGGAAATGCATCTGAACGAGACTCAAACATGGATCACACACATGAATTCCAATTATACAACAAGAAATTGCACAGGACTCATGAACATGAATCACACCTTGAAACGATAGTGAAATGACACTTATTTACAAGTGTGACAATTTAAATGGCATATTGCGACACTTAGACTGCAATTTGTGACAAAAGTATTGACCATGGCCAAAAAATGCGCTAAGCTATAAGAATGTGTTGAGCACATAATATCACAATATCTAAGACCATATAGTATAAAATAATGTGCTAGAACTTCCTATAGTTATTTTCAAAGGTGTAACACATACAAGAGTGAAAATGGTTAGAAATAACACCTGCGACTATAAGAAAACATGAAAATGACACTTGCAAAAGATAAGGAAATTTCTAGCAACACATGCAATACAAAAGATAACATGGAAACAACACTTGTTAAACTGAAAGAAAGGAAAAGTGATAGTCGTGAACATGAAAGTGACACTTTTGAAAACAAAGGTGTCCAAAAACGACAGTTGGGAAAACTCACCGAAATAGAAGTACAATTGCAACCAAAGTGACGGATATTGTCAATGGAGAGTGTGCACTAGTTGTCAACATGAGTTGAACATTGAATGAGAAATGTCTTGATGGAATTTTTTATGCATGTTTAAGCTTGCGTAAACGAAGTGTTCTTAATAATTCATTAAGGATTAAGCATGTATGAGTAAGTGACTATGACAGTTAGAAACTATGAAGAATAATTAAACACTTAGCACAACATAAATTGACAATGAAGTGACCATGGAACGAAAGATCACAAGATCCTCAGTAGGCTCCAAAATTCAAGGGTAAGAAAAAGTTTGGTGGGTATTGATCATGATGTAAACACTTCAAAAATAGGTATTTTCATCTATTTTTTGTTCTTCATCTACTTCATCAAGGGAACTAGCAAGTTCACGTTCAAGATATATTTCACCTTCGACTCTCTTTTCTTTTGAATATATGGATTATTCCATAGACATAAGAAGTATTCCTTATCCATCACTACTATAGATGCAGTCATTTTCTCCTTGAGATGGATAGTCATGGGATATCTTCTTATTTTCCTCATAGGGTGTTCTCTCCTCTTCCTAAGTGATAGCTCCATCTATTATTTCTATGAGTGTAGGTCCTTCTTTACAACTACTAGATTTATATCTATATTTTACTTCAAAACTCGATATGAACATCTATATGATAGATTACCTATTCTTTTACAATTATAATAGAATAGAAACTTAATTTTTGAACTGCATGGAATCTCATCTAAATCATCTTCATATCTAGAAGTTTGGTTACTTGTAGATTACATCTCCTCAATATCTTCTTCATCTTCTGATTGATGATTAGAAACTTTCACATTAGGAGGATAGGTATCTTTTTTTTTATATTCCTTCTTCTTATTTTTATCTCCAAAAACGTTTTTTGGATGATGATCAATAGCATGAGCCTTTATGATAAGGGAATCTTCTTTAAAATTTAATTCATTTCTTGAGCAGTAACGGTATTCATTCTTATTTGGTTCCTTTTTACTTTCTCCTTCATATATACATTGTATCTTTTCCATAATTTATTTCAAAGTCTCATATTTTCTCATCTTATTAGAATCTAAATCTGATAAACATTTCAGGATAATCCTATTGGCTTAAATATGATATTCATTTTTTAATCCATACTATACAAACAACCATACCTCAAAATCGAAGGCCTTTAAATATGCATCCATTCTTACATTTCAAGCAAATTATTTTAATCCATTCAAAAATGGTAATCCATCCGGTGTAAGCCAATCATGGTTAGCCGTAATCCCTTTAGATCTACCGTGTAGTGGTTAAGTTGTTCATGAAGGAACCTACTTTGATATCAATTGTTGGAAAATAGGTTTATAATGAGAAATCAAGGTGAATCAATATTAAGGAAAATTTAACAATTATTACAAATTTAAAATATTTAAATATTCAAAGACATATCATGTAAGTGTAATAGCCATTGTTTTATTTCCTATGTAAATAAAAATAAGGCTAAGGTCATAGGACACGTATTCCAAGTTGAATGTTGGGAAAAACATAGTGACGAGGATCACTGGTGATTAATAAATGGCTATGGAAATTGGAAAAGGAAAAGTAGCAATAATTGGCATTTATTATGAAAATAAAGGAAAATAGGATAAAAGGGAGATGAAATGTCACATAATTTCATCAGGAGGAAATTGAAGGAAAATTAAGGGAAAATGAATAAAATAGAGGCCTCAATGATAAAAAGGCTTCTGAGGATTAGTTCATGGATTTTTGTTAGCCTTGTGTTGGAGCTCTCTTATATTCTCTCACTCTTTCCTACTATTGCACAGTTAGAGTTTTCTTAGAGCACTCTTGGAGCACTTTTCCATACATTGGATTTGGAGAAAGAAGGCAAAGGAAAGTGGGAAAGAACAAGGGAGAAGGTGGATCAACAACTAAAACTAAATTTCTTTGTAGGTAACATGTTGCATGTATGATTTCCTTATTGATTAATGGATGCATATTTTATGCATGTGGTTTTCTAGTTATGTTCTATCATTGGCATGGAGGATTACTTTGATTGATAGTGGTTGCCTTTCCTTTCCATTTCCTAGATAGCCATGGTGTTGTGGGTTTTTCCACATGATTTTTTTCTGGTTGGTGCTCATAATTCCTTATGGTTGTGGGTTTCAACAAACGCTCTATAGCCTGGGAATAACATGGGTTGAGTTACTAGTCTTGGAGCCTAGGTTGGAAAAATGCTCTAGAGCCTTTGGGGGGATGGGTTACTAGTCCTGGAGCTAAGTTGGACAAATGCTCTAGAGCCTTGGAAGGTCATGGATTGAGTTACTAGTTCCTAGAGCCCTAGAAATCTTGGGTAGAGATTGATCTGGTTGGTGTGAGTGATGTCCGGTCGTGAGGTGGAATCATTAGTTAAGGGTTGAGGTCGTTTGGACTCTGGAAGCCCTGGTTTGGTTTTTTTTGGTTTATTCTATAGATGCCACATTCACGCTTGGAATATGGCATGGGGGTGATTAGCTAAAAGAGGTATTTTTTTCAGCCCAATCTATGGTCGATTTGTACGTGGAAGTGTTTGACTTGCTTGGTATTTTTTTATATTAATAAGAGCTATTATTCTATTGTGATTCATTTACATTTATTGGAAATGTGTTGGTGATATTATGGTTGATTTTACATGGTTTATATTTTGATTATTTTGTGTCTATATGATGTTATATGATGTGTATCTTCTATGGATATTGTCATGAATCGTTTAACTATTTATTGGTTGATGAATGTATGGGATAATAAGTTTTATTTCAACTATTTCAAGAGGGCATAAGGCCTTCCTGATGATTTTCAGATGAATCTCACAATTTTATGATCAGATAGGCATTCATGACCTATAGCTTACATGTTTTCAATGTGTTTGAAAAAATTCCTATCATGTTATAGGCAGTATAGGTCAAGTTATTCCTTCAAATGTGTATTCCTAGCATTTTTTCATGTCATTATTAATTTTGAGAAGTTACGGGAAGTTTTGGGTAGTGGTCTGGAGGCTTACCTGGAATCTAGGCTCAGATCTTGGGACTGAATGCTAAAAACTAGAAAAATTGGGTTGCAATCGCATGGATGCATTGTTCTACAAGTGGTTGGAGGCTTCCAACCACATGGAGGCATTTCTATGGATGTGGTTGAGGGAACAGGGAAGAGAAAGAGGGGTCCAACTAAGGTTTTTTCCACCTCAGGTGGCTACTCAGCCTCTTAGTGTCTTGTAACCCCTATGGAATTTTATGAGTTATCAATTTTTCATCATTAGTCGATCCCAATTCCTTAAATGGGTCTAGGAGGTCCGGTCATGTCATAGTATCTCTTCCTCTCATGTTTACCCTGGGTAGGTTGGTGAAACTAGGTAAATATGGGAGGGGTGAGTTACATATTGGTATTAGAGCTCTTATGTTCAAACACTTCGACTGGATGGGTGGAATGTGTTTTGCATGCATGCATGTCAGTTTTTTATGTGTTTTTTATGCATGCATTGTGATGTTAATTGTAGCAGTTGTGTCGTCATGAAGAGGTTAATGGTGTTGATTTTCAGATGATTGATATTTGGATTTCATTATATATACATATGTTGTGCTAATCCAGGTTTATTTCATAGACTAGATAGCCTCCCCTCAACTTCGTTGAGGTATGTTGATTATGTTTATATTTAATTATCTGACATGGTATGTTTGCAAGAAGTAGAGGATCAAATATGACAAGTAAAATTTTGGACTACAGTTCACATGATTCTCCCTACATATCAGATGAACAATATGGTGATGATTACTCTCCTGACATAGCAGATACATTGAGAATTTTGAAAGAAGATATCATAAGTTGTAAGGTGGATAATGATAGGATAATTATGTCACATGAAAGACTTGCCAGAGCAGTAGAGAAGAAAGAATAGTTTAATATAGTGATTATTCAAATTCTATCAGATTTGCAGAGATAGGGACCATTTAGGATTAGTTATGTATGTGAGGAAAGGACTAATGGGGCATATGGCAGCAGGTCTCAATTAGGATACAAGTTTGATAAGGATGACGCAGTCAGGGATTATAGGTTCTTGGATATACCTTACATGAGGGGTAATGGTCGCGGGTTCTATTCTTGTTATGGTTCAGAGATACATCACCATCATCACTGTCACCATCCGTATAGGAGGAGTGAGAATCACTACTTACCAAAGGATTTCAAGAAATAAAATCCTCCTAAATTTGATGGAGAAATTAAGAATTCATGGGATGTAGAAACTTAGTTTCTTGGGATGAATAAGTTGTTCATATTTCATGACTACTCAGAGAATATGAAAGCCACAATAGCTACTTTCAAATTTAAAGGAAAATCATATATTTGGTGTGAAGATGTGAAGAATTTTAGAGGCATTTAGAGAGAGGAGATGACTTGGAGTGAGTTTGAGAGACTCTTCAGGAAGAAGTATATATCTTAAAGATACTATGATGACATGGAAAAGGAGTTCTATGAATTGAAGATGGGATCTATGACCAGTGAGGAGTATACTAGCATATTCTTCTAAATGTTGAGATATGGGCCTTATATTAAGGAGGAGAAAGAAAATATTTAGAGATTCATCGGTCAATTTTCGATATCATTCAAAGATAAGATTGATTTTTATGAGCCTAGATCATTGAAGGAATCCATTAGAAAGATAAAGCATTTTTATGAGTAATAAAAGCACAATAATGAGTTTAAGTAGGATTGGAAAGGTAATGAAAGTGGGCTAATAAGAGAGGAAAACCCTAGGATGTATATGACAAGGAGAATGAAACATCGTACAAGAAATTCAATGCAGTTGAGAGAGGATTGGGATTTTAGTCTAAGGATAAGAATAAGGGTGATGGAAGGAAGCCTTTACAGTGTTAGACTTGTGGCAAGGATCATCACAGGAGATATTGTCCACAACATCAGGGTGGAAAACCACATATTTATAGTGCTCAGGAGGCATAGACAGTTGGGGATGTTGGACAGAGTATTCCTCGTATTTATGCAGCATTGGATAATAGGAAGGTTTATCATCATGCATTTATTATCGATATGGAAGGTAATATTTGTGATAATTTTTTTTCTATTTTGATTGACCATGGACCTAACTATATTTATATTAGTCCTAACCTAGTGTATAAGTGTTGAATAAAGAAGTGCATGTAGAGTCTTGGTTGGTGTAGTTGGCTACAGGTACTAAGAAAAGATGCCATCATTGGGTAAGATCTTGTGAATTTGATTTGAATGCTATGTCTACATCAACACATCTAAATGTTATTTTGTGGGGATCATACAATATTTTATTTGGTATGGATGGGTTGAACATTCAAAATACTAAGGTGAATTGTTATGATAAGGTTATTGAGTGCTTGGATAATGACAAAGAGAAGAGAATATTGTAGGGTAAGAAGAAGCCTACATCAATGATAATGGTTACAACTATACAAGAAAAGCACAGTAATAGGAAAGGAGGTGTATTATTTGTAGTTCATATTTCCAATGATAAAGGTAAGGATGTTAAGGATGTTGAAGTCTTGAAGAGGTATCCAGTTTTGCATCAATTTCATGATGTATTTCCAAGATAGATTTCAGAGTTACCACCTCACAGGGAAGTGGAATTTCTATTGAGTTGATTCCCAAATCAACAGCAACATCGAAGGCACCTTACAGGATGAGCACTCTAGAGTTAGTGGAACTAAAGTTGTAGTTGAAGGAAATGTTTGACAAGGGATACATTAGTCCAAGTGTAACACCTTGGGGTGCACCGATATTATTTGTAAATAATAAGGACGGTATTCTCAGGTTATGCATTTATTATTGGAAAATAAACAAGCTAATGATTAAGAATAGGTCACCTTCGCCACAGATTGATGAGTTTATTGATCAGTTGAAAGGAGAAGCAGTGTTATCGATGAATTATTTGATTTTCATTAAAATGTATGGGAATCAATGCATGAATTGAAAGATTCTCATTAATATTTTTTCCCTTTCAAGTACATGTACACATGCTCATCTAAACCCAATAGTGGGATGAGAGAAAATCATATCATATTCATGAAATCACACTAGCCTCGCAATCCCTCTGTAATGTTCCAAATGGGGGGAAATAGGCACAGTAGGGAATATCTTAAGATATTACACTATGGAATCACAGCAGCATGGAAAACACACCAGAAAATTCTAAACGAGAGATAGACTAGTAGGGGACTTACTGGTTATATCACCTCTAAGGAGAGGATGAAAACCAGAGGCTTCCTAGCCCATTCTAGACTCTGTCTATAGAAGACTGATAAAACACAGCAAGTGTGGGAATGAAAAAATCCTCTTAGATTTTTCTGCCCTTGGGATACTTATATCTACAGATCTAAAGAATGGATCCAAAGAGAAGCAAAAACTAAACAAGTTAGAAGTGGGATATTCCACTCTCAAGAAAATATGAAATAGGCTCAAGGAGGACGCTGTATAAGAAATACAATGTTAAAATAACGTAGACCAGGGCTGGATTCCCTTATTTTAGGCTATGTGGGACCTCCATGCAGAGTTTCAACAAAAATAAATGATTTTAGAGGGCTTAAACAAATCTCCCACAAACAACACTAGCTGAAAATCAGCTAAAGGAGAGAGCTGGTTAATAGAGAAACTCTCCTTCTGGAATTGCACAGTTTCTGCTGGAAGACACTGGAAAAAATCCATTAGACTCATGTTACAGTATGGCAGCAATAAATCAGATCTATAATTAATTTATTTTGTAGAAGCATTGGATTTAATTGAAGCAAGAGAAAGAATCCTTCAGAAATAATAGCAGAATCACGTGGAAAAGCTACAGAAAGACTTAACAGCGTCATATATGAGGAGCTTCAGCTGATGTAGGTTAAAACTTAGATATAAAACTGATATATGACTGAAACATCAGATCCATACCAGATCTGGAAACTACTCAGCCTTCTTAACAAGATCCTCTTGTGGTTTTATCAAAATAATTCATAACAATTTGTAGATCTAGATTTTAATACACTGAACTGCAGAAAAATTCATAGATTCCTGAAGATGGCTTTCATTACATTATATATCAGATCTAAATCAGGGAAAATTTTAGGGGCTAATATTCGCAGGGGGGCTAAATTTCTATACTTTTTCCAAAAAAAATATTCGCCAATTTATGTTTTTTCTAAAAATAATTCGGCCAAATTTTATAGTATGAAATTATTTTACCTTAAAAATCGCCACGATATTCTATAGACTAATATAATATAGTCAATAATTCAAATATTTTTACAAAAATATCATCAAACTTTTTACAAATTTTCTATTAGAGATTATCAAGATTCGCCAAAGTTTCTAAAGTTTCAAATAGATATCCATCCTTAAAATTTTCCTTGATCTGATGTGAGTAGATCAGCAAACTACTTTACAAATATTAAAGGGAGAGGCAAGCCTCAATCACCAGGAAGCTAGTACAATGAGAAATCTAAGTAGCGGTGGAACATGTACATAGAAATAACGCAGTTCCCTAAGGAGACAGTGCAGTAGCTTAATTGAAATGTTACAATAGATAAAATTACAGATATGAAATCAAAATGAGAGTAAGATCCTCTTCCAGGTGGTCACAAGACACCCTCCCTGAGAGAAATCTCCTATAAACAACTAGATCTTGTAGATCTAGTTCCCCCACCTGCTGCAACTCACAAACAGCTGCAAAACCCTCAATAGGACCAGCGCTGCTATAGAGATGTAGATTGGCCATAATTCCGGATAGTAGAGAGATGCATCATAATCCCCTCCAAAGAGCTACTCAATGGAAGGAGAGAGGATTCCTAAACAGGAAATCCTCTTCCCTTAGGCTAAACAGCCAAGAGACTTGAGTTGCTGCAGAAACTTCTCAAAATTCTTCAACAACCTTTGCTTGCTGCTTCTCCTTCTATTTATAACATGAGGGCTTGCCAAAACCCTAAACCATATTCTTAAACTTATCCTCTTTCACACATGAGATCCTCTTCTAGAAGTATGTTGTGCTTGATGGATAAGCTTCCTCCAATCTGCGTTGTAGGTGGGGCCAAGGTTGATCCATTCAAATGAATTTCCCCTTTTCACACTTAGGGGTGTTTAATATAATAGCCCAAATTTATCCCTTTTCACATTGGGCATATATTTATTCGCAACTTAGGAGTTTAATAAACCTCCTTCACATACTTTTATTCATGAATAAAGTAAACTGAAGTTAAAATGCAATGTTCCCATTAGCTGCAAAAATTAGGAACATTATAGTCTCCCCCAGAAAAATGTTGCTTGCCCTCAAGCAACTCTTATTGTAGATGCAAACCATCCGTTCCCTCCAAATGGCATCCACATAAGGAAGGATTCCTCAATTTTCTGCAATAGGTCATGTATGTTTGGTTCCAAATTTGTCTTCTACCAATGCATGAGATGACTTCCAACTGTGAGGTTAGGTATCCTCTTCTTACCATGAAGCACAAGATGAAAAATACATGATGTCCAACATCATCAAAAACACATGTGAGACGTAAATTAAGGTAGCTCCTGCCATAAAGGAAGAGCTTATCATGCAGATCATTCCTCCATCCCATGTTTGTGAACTTGAATAAGCATTGGTATGCCTCCATTCTTAGCCTTGTTGGCCTTGTTGGATCCAAACTCCATCATTTCAGCGTTATGCAAAGAAGAAGAGAAGGATTAATATGGGTAAACAAAATATGTGAAGCCATATTCTCCCAAAATCAACCACCAAAGCAAGGCCCTTTACTGCCATCCTCCATCTCCTCCATGTAATATGGACAAGCCATTCTTCCCAAAAGATAATGTGCATGCCTTCTTTGCTGCAAGTTATCTTTGATACATAAGGCATGAACCATAAAATTATGAGCCATGGGGTGGTCACCATACTCATTCAAAGCATCAAAGAAACAAGTGATCTTGCTGCCCTCTTTCCTTTTCATGTGCATCATGAAACCAAACCATGCTAATGGACATATGATGTGTCACATCAGCCCAATACAAAACACCATCATCAATGCACATCTTGAGATAGTCATGCCAACTTTTTCACCATGCAAAACACATAGACATAAGAGATGTCATGTGGTGGCCATACCTTCTCAAGTGAAACAAAATTGTACATACCTTCTCTTGCTGCAACATAAAATTTAAATCCAAGGCATGATCTCGAAAATAATGAGCTATTGGGTAGCAACCACACTCACCCAAAATCATCCATAGCAACAAGGACTTTGCAACCTTCTTGCCTCATCAACATGTGGATCTTGGAGAAATAACACAATGATGAACATGTAGAATGCCTCATCAACATAGTACAAGCAAGCTCCTTCTACCACATCATGTGGGAGTCATTCCTCCTCCCAAGCCAAAGTTCATGCATGAAATATACCTCCAACAGAAATGCATGTGGACATATGAGACATACTTCAAGAATAGGTGAATACATGGACATAAGATTTAGCATGTGACGTCCAATTCTCCTTCTAACAACCACATCATCCATGCTTCCACTTCATATATTCTACTAATGATGTACCAAGCATGAGATAAGAAAATGAGAATCTCTTGGGGTAGTGGTCATGCTTACCCCCAAGCAACCAGCGTTTCCATGCCTCCTTGTTCATCTCATGACCATTCTTCAAGGCATAGATCAGAAAAATAGGTACCTTTGGAGAGTGATAGGAGTCTCCCAAGGGCAACCAATGTAACCAAGCTTTCTGGTCCATATAGGTCTACAAGTGATCATGTGACCCCTTGCTCACCATCCGCATCCACTCACTCAAATATGGAAGTTGAGTGATGTGTTGCAAAATCATGGCATTCTCCATTTGCAGAATACCATCTCCTTGAACCCACTAAAGAAATTTGTATCTCATGGAATACTGAGATGCATCTCTGTTGTGATCTCTTAATGAGACCTTCTTCTCATGTATGGTCTTCCAAAACCAGTGAAGCTTTGGATCTGCAGAACCTCCAACATGCTCCAATAATAATGAAGCCTCCTTGTCACAGCTACTAAGTGGCAGCACTGCAGATCTGAAAAAGGAATGCATATACTGTCTCAAAGAAAGTGTCATTGCTGATCTCACAATCAGCCATTGAACATAGGATAGTACTAATCCCTTTCTTGAAACCCCTCATATCAACCCATGAGATTTAATGTAGCTCAACCATAATGCATATGGATAGCTTCCAGTCTCATCCTTGATTAGATCAAGGGTCCTCTCCGCTGTGACATGTTTTTGCTTCAAATCAGCATTTTGATTTAACCCTTGGCTATGCATAGATCTTGAAATATTTTGTGCTGAAATAATATGCATACCTTGGAACAACTGACATGTAGGAACCTCTTGACAGAACACAAGAGTTCCTCCATCCAGATCAATGATGCCTCCAACTGCTGGTAAGAATGATGGCCTCCTTTCTTCAAGTATACAAGCGCTGGAATCTTTCTCCTCCTCATGCATCTCTTGATTCATGCATGGGACCCCATATGATAAGAAATAAAGACTACCTTACAAAGATGCAAGTGCCTCTTCTCTAGATGCAAGCTCCTTAGCAGCAAGTAGTGAAAATGGAGATCTCTTTCCCAAAGTGACAAGATTTACATTATCCTTTGATTTCTTGGGAGATTTCTCTTTGTATCTCTTCTTTATCCTCCTATTTAAACTCCTTTAGATTTTATTCAATACTCTTCAATGCTTGAAAAAGAAGCAATGAGATCTCTTCTTCATTCATTCTCTCTACCTTGTGATAACAGGAAGTGTATGGCTCTTCCTCTCCATCTTGAAACCCTTTAGGAGTTTCTTTACATCTCTTTTCTTCATTGCTATACCTCTCACCTTATTCAAAGAAAGTGGGCATAGTGGATCTATGAGGAGATCTAGGATCCTTTGGTCTTCTTCTTTGCTGATAGGAAGTGCTAGGGCTTCCTTCTTCTTCTTGAAATCTCATGCAGCTCTTACTACAACTTGCTTCTTCTCGAAACCCTCTAGGAGTCTCGGTGATTCTTATTTCTCTATTCTAATTTACCTCTTGGGAGAGGATCTTCTTAGATCTGTAAAATGATGAGAATAATCTCATCTGCTCCATCAACTATTCTCTGCTTCTGCTCTTTGATTCACTAGTAGCTTGATCTCACAGGCTGTGCTAGAGATCATGCTCTGATACCACTGTAATGTTCCAAATGGGGGGAAATAGGCACAGTAGGGAATATATTAAGATATTACACTATGGAATCATAGCAGCATGGAAAACACACTAGAAACTTCTAAACCAGAGATAGACTAGTAGGGCATTTACTGGTTATATCACCTCTAAGGAGAGGATGAAAACCAGAGGCTTCCTGGCCCGTTCTAGACTCTGTCTATAGAAGACTGATAAAACACAGAAAGTGTGGGAATGAAAAAATCCTCTTATATTTTTCTGCCCTTGGGAACCTTATATCTACATATCTAAATAATGGATCCAAAGAGAAGAAAAAACTAAACAAGTGAGAAGCAGGAAATTCCACTCTCAGGAAAATCTGAAATAGGCTCAAGGAGGACACTGTATAAGCAAGCCAATGTTAAAATAACGTAGACCAGGGATGGATTCCCTTATTTTAAGCTGTGTGGGACCTCCATGCATATTTTTAGCAAAACTAAATGAGTTTAGAGGGCTTAAATAGATCTCCCACAAACAACACTAGCTGAAAATCAGCTAAAGGAGAGAGCTGGACAATAGAGAAACCCTCCTTCTGGAATTGCACAGTTTCTGCTGGAAGACATTGGAAAACAGCCATTAGAATCATGTTACAGTATTTCAGCAAGAAATCAGATCTATAATGAATTTCCTTTGTAGAAGCATTGGATTTACTTGAAGCAAGAGCAAGAATCCTTCAAAAATAATAGCAGAAACACTGAAAAAGGTGCAGAAAGACTTAACAACGTCCTATATGAGGAGCTTCAGCTGTTGTAGGTTAAAAATAAGATATAAAACTGATATATGACTGAAACATCACATCCATACCAGATATGGAAACTACTCAGCCTTCTTAACAAGATCCCCTTGGGGTTTTATCAAAATAATGCATAACAATTGTAGATCTAGCTTTTAATACAATGAACTGCAGAAAACTTCATAGATTCCTAAAGATGGATTTCATTAAATTATATATCATATCTAAATGTGAGTATATCAGCAAACTACTTTACAAATCTTCAAGGGAGAGTCAAGCCTCAATCTCCAGGAAGCTAGTACAATGAGAAATCTAAGCAACAGTGAAACATGTACATAGAAATAATGCAGTTCCCTAAGGACACAACGTAGTAGCTTAACTGAAATGTTACAGTAGATAAAATTATAGATCTGAAATCAAAATTAGAGTGATATCCTCTTCTGGGTGGTCAAAAGACACCTTCCCTGAGAGAAATCTCCTCTAAACAGCTAGATCTTGCAGATATAGTTCCCCCACTTGTTGCAACTCACAAACAGCTGCAAAACCCTCAATAGGACCAGCGCTGCTATAGAGATGTAGCTTGGCCATAATGCCGGATAGTGGAGAGATGCATCACAATCCCCTCCAAAGAGCTACTCAATGGAAGGAGAGAGGATTCCTAAACAGGAAATCCTCTTCCCTTAGGCTAAACAGCCAAGAGACTTGAGTTGCTGCAGCAACTTCTCAAAATTCTTCAACAACCTTTGCTTGCTGCCTCTCCTTCTATTTATAACATGAGGGATTACCAAAACCCTAAAACCATCTTCTTCAACTTATCCTCTTTCACACATGAGATCCTCTTCTAGAAGTACATTGTGCTTCTTCCCTCCAATCTGCGTTGTAGGTGGGGCCAAGGTTGACCCATTCAAATGAATTTCCCCTTTTCACACTTAGGGGTGTTTAATATAATAGCCTAGATTTATCCCTTTTCACATTGGAAATGTATTTATTCTCAACTTAGGAGTTTAATAAACCTCCTTCACATACTTTTATTCATGAATAAAGCAAACTGAAGTTTAAATGCAATATTCCCATTAGCTGCAAAAATTTGGAACATTACACCCTCTGCCTATAAGCTACCAAGAGCGAGTTCCTTCAGCTCCTTAAACACAAAATAGAAATCCTATTAATATCCTAGCTTAAGTGATAAAATTCCATTTGCTTGATGCATGAGGTTACATTTATAGAAATGAGTAGGGTGACCTTTCACCTTATCCTATGACTTTGGACTCTCTCATGACCTTTCAACTTCCAAATTGACTATTAATCTCCCCTAGGACTTTTATACTTCCTCAAGGCCTTTGATATTTTATTTTTTCCCTTTTTATGGTTTTAATATTTGTCATTTATGACAAATAATATATTTACAATATGAAAAATGGAAATTCAATGAGATTTGACTTGTCCTCATGTACAAAAAAATGTATTTTTTAACTTGATAATGTCTGTTGTGGTGTATTTGGCACATGACCAGATGAAATAAACTATAATTAATAGAGAGGCTACTTTCCTACAGGAAAGTCATAGGTCAAAGTGGGTTTTCAAACGTTAGTGGAATAAGTTCAACATGTAATAAGCTAATTTAAAAGGAAACATAGCATGTTACATAAACAAAGAAACAAAAACAAAAAAACATTCACAAGAAACACACTCAATAGAGAAAA
This sequence comes from Pinus albicaulis, assembly GCA_034641835.2. Lineage (NCBI taxonomy): Eukaryota > Viridiplantae > Streptophyta > Pinopsida > Pinales > Pinaceae > Pinus > Pinus albicaulis. The sequence continues at coordinate 773,569,945 of CM076577.1, read as the reverse complement.
TACACTGATAACTCAACAATGGAGAGCTCTCTCCCTTTATTAGGTGTCCGTGGTAGTAGAATATAGAATGCTAAATATCTTGTAGTTGATCCTTCGAGCTACGGAGCTCCAATATCCAAGACAAGGGTGTCTCTTCCCCTCAAGTTTTTAGCAAGCCTCTCTTCCCTCTCAAAGTGTGGTAGATCGATAGAAATGTGGTGACCTCTTCCCTATTAGATTGATGTGTTGGATGGCCAAAAACTGAATCCTTCCAATCCTCTTGTTGTTGGAAAATGAAAGCTAGTTTTCTGAGGAGAAATTTGGCCAGCATAACAATGTGTCTCTCATTTCTCTTCCCATGGCTAGATTTTATAGACAAATTTCAAATTTTCCCTCCCTCTCTTGGTACAATATGGATTGACACAAGATTGTGGGTATGATTCCTTTGTGTGTTGCACCAAATCCTAAAAATGGCTCCAAGGCGGCTCTGTACATGGCTAGCTTGAGTGAGAATATTTTTCTCCAAGTGTGCCAAGTGGTCCCTGATGGTGACATTCCGCATCCTGACGTCCACGCAACTATTCGAGGGATAGCCGTGATTTTAATTGTGGCTATCGAAGAAAAAGTCACAATGATCATCCAAGGCTAGTGCTTCCTATGTGCAGTCCAAAATTTTTCCTACTGACCTTAGGAAAAGTTAAAATTTTCAGCCCCTGTAATGTATTTCTTCCCCGTAAATCCTTACTTGTACCTTCTTCTAGAAATTTTCTAATGTATTTTTCTTGTATGATTTTTCAATGTTAACAGTTTTCCCCTAATGTATGAGGTCTAGGAATAAATGTATAGCCAAAATACATTATAGTCTCTTTTTCTATGTATTCCTTTTGAGAGAGAGAGAGAGTAACATTCTTAAAAACTGAGGTTGGAGACCCCTTGTCGTGAGTAAAAATAGGTAGTGTGCTATGTTGGAACCATGCAAGAGATAGAATGAATAAAATATTTCTACGAGGCGGGCATGTCCCATGCTCATGATGTTTTGACTAGTTAATCTTATCTGACAAATAGAGGTTCTTTTTATGTCAATTTTGTTTTAGTGACCTGCTGTTGGTGGCGGACAATGGTTGTTGACGCCCTTAGGGGCATTTTTTCTTTGAAAGAAATTTGAATGTGGTTCCCATACGCATAATATTGGTATGGAATGTTTGTTTTTAGAACAAATTCTCATTGTATGCATGGGTCTTTGACTGTTAGGGACATTCCCATGATATCATTGCTGAAAGAGGTGCTTATCAAGTCACGGGTCTTTGAAAAATTTTGACAGAGTGCAATGGTTATGAAGTACGATACCATCTTGACCTGAAATTTTATGTTGAAGTTGAATTTCAAGAGGATCGATGACATCAATGGGAAATGATGATTCCCATAGTTCCATCTGAGGATGCCCCTATTTTGGTGGGAAATCATCCAAGGTACTAACTCCTTCTGGGAAAATGTGTGCTTTGGTCGACAACAAGGAAGCACCAATTGACCGAGATGAGTACTAATGCAAGGGACTAGGGTTTCTGATGTAGCAAGGTGTGGTGTGGTAGGTTAACTGAGGAATGATGACAAGAAATGGCTATAATATATGATGGTAGTTAAGTGGCCCGAGGTCAGAGCTTGTAAAGGTGAATGGAGGAAGTCATAATGATTTCTGGTGATGAAATCTCTTGAGTTGATTGGACATCCAGGTTGGGTGTATGGTTGTTATGACTGTCATGGTGGGTTTTGGTAAAGAATGCGAAGCTCTGACCAAGGGTTATTAGGGATTGCTGCCAGGTGAGAAATGTGGATGGATGGGTGGGATTAATCTCCTAAAAAATATTTGTACATGTGCCAAAAGAATATAGAATGGGTTTGGATGTACAAGCACGGAGACGAGTTCCCTAGTGAACATGAAAAAACCAGTCAGTATGGTGTGAGGAAGGTGTTTTACTGAGGGTGGGGGCCCAATTGGTTGGTCTCAGTGTGGTGGTGATGAAGCGGATGAAAAATGTCACAGATAGGCTATGCTAGTGGGGGCGTGATAAGAAAAGTACGAGACATGGTGGTGCATATTCGATCTGCTAATCAGAATGGTACTCCAGGAGGGGTGTGTTATCATGACATGGGTGAAACGTGACTTGCTGTATGACAGATGAGTAACATGAAGTACTTCTTGGCCTTGGATTTTATGGCCATGGCTCCAGACCTTTGGTGTATGGTCTATATGAGTGATGGATTCCATGGAGGGTGAGGTTCTATCGACCTGCGAGAACGTTTACCATGTGCAAGGTGAGGTGATAATAAACATGTTGGGGCGATTGGAACCTATGGTTGATCTCTATGGAGAAATGATGTCAGGATATGCAAAGCTTCTTTGGGGAGCCCATCATGCTAGGGTCAGAATGATACCTTCTCTTGTACCTTTAGTGGCTGGGGCAACTGGTGATTCGACATTTTTGTAACACCCGAAGCCAATACCCCAAGTAAAAACCATATTTTCTATTCAAGAATATTGAAAATAGCATTGAATGGAAAGCGATAAGAGAGGGCATACCTATTTTGACTAGAAAAATGACTTTTCCTAAGGCATGGATGTCTAGAGCCTATTTCAAACATGATGAAGTGTTGATCACTATGTTTCTTGCAGTTTTGAAATTGGGCGTTCTAAGCTATATTTATGATCTTACGAATAATGAGAAAAGGGCGATATATTGGCCAATATGGCTCATTTCAATTCATTTGTGTCATTTGAGAGTCGGAGGTCAAAGATGAGCCCTTGCTTCTGAGCCTTTCTTGTCGCTGCGATTATCCTGATTACCAGGGATTCAAGCCGTCAGTGTTAGGTAGGGCCCTGAACATTCTGCTTTTCAATTTTATCATTTTTCGTCTCGAGGGGTCCATACAAATGTGACTCTGTATGGATTTCCTATCTATTTTTGGCCTCAAGAGCGCGAGCGATCATGGCTGAGCTGCATAGACCTTGCAGAGAAGCAAGTCTTCCGGCAAGGTTATTGCACTTGGTGAACCTTGTCCGCGATAATGTGTGTGTCTGTATTTGATACAGGCACGTGGTCATCACGCTTGTTCTCTACACAGCCGTGATGATGGTCAAATTTTTTTATTTTTTGGTTTCTCGATTATATCCATTGATTTTTGGTTTTTTTTGTAACAGGATGTTGTGGCATGAGTGAGATTGGCCTATTCTTCATGCATTTGTGGTGCAAGACCCCAATGCTTAAGGGATTTTAGCAAAGTGGGGGTTGTTTAAATTTCTAGATAACAACCTTTTGAGATCATAGGGTATTCTTCTCCATTTCCTAGTTCGTTGTTGGAACAAGAGACGAAGAGTGATGGTGTTGCGATGTAGACACATTTCCATCCGTCTAGAGATGGATGTTTTCTTTGTGACTCGTTTATTGCCTTAGGGCAAGGCTATTGCACACCCACTCAATCCTGGTAGGGTGAGCATTTGACGCTGGGTTGAGCATCATTGTGGTGGTGAGCCACTAACACAGGGATGTGTTCGAATTGAATCTGTGACCGATCTAGCTGAGATGGGTGCCCTAGCAATGATAGTTCACCTAATAGGGTCATCATCGCCCAATAGGGCATCGGGTCCTCATATTGTTGTCTTGCACCAGCTACAGGCCGGTCATTTTTATGACTGCGAGTACCATGTTTATGACGGCATGTTGTCAAAGCTAGGGAAGCTCAAAGGTCTTCACCTATGCGATAATTTTATGCATTATTATGTTTGAGAGGGTGGTGACGCTTAGACCTTTTGTGCCAGTGTTCCTAGGTCCTTCTAGGGATCCTCGGATGCAGCGGTGGGTGCCCGTGATGCCCTGTAGTGGAGGAGGGAAGGTTGGTCGCTACTGGGATGTGATTGTTGAGGCGTGGCTCCAGGTGAACCCACATATGTTTTTAGACTATCCATACTTAGGGATGGATTTCTAAGAGGACTCGGATATGGATCTTCCAACCAGTTACGCATGTGATCCCGCACGTATGACCTTTGATGTTTTTCTGCATTTTTTTAGGATTTTATGATATGTATATTTATATGTCTTCTATGGTGACACTAAAACTATTTTTGTTTCTCTTGTAGATTTGGGTTCGGAAGGGCATCCTCTTGCTCACTTGGTAGGTCATCATCCACTGAGGAGGGGTCCAGGTGGGGTTGATTAGGCCCGGGTTAAGAGGCAGGGAGGTGCTGGGGGGCCTTCAAGGGAGAACAACAGTGCTGGTGCTACTAGGGGGGATGTTGCCCTTCTTTCCAGCGTTGATGTCGATAAGGCTCGAGCAGCAGAAGTCGAGAAGCATCTAGTTATTGTTGAGGCTCGGGACCATGCTATGGATGGTCGTGCAGCAGATTTAGCCAACACATGGATTCGGTTAGAGAGGTTGACTCGGGGGATGCCGACCCAGGGTTTTTATGATGACCTGGACAATACATGGCTTGAGACTCTGATGGCTCGAGAGAGGGTACATCACCCGACTTTGCACCGTGTGGCACTTTTATTTTTAGCTGCTACACATATACTGACACCAGGTGAAATCGTGGGTCCAGAGGGCCCACCTGGTGGGGCTCAGCCCTAGAAATTCTTGTATTTTCAGGGAAAGCGTCTGTTATGAGGATGCTTCCCTATTTTTGATGACATGTAGACATATTTTTTTATTGACATTATGGTTAGGGACATGACTTGTATACTGTGACTCATATTTTTTGATGTATATATACAAGGTGTATATTTCTGCGGTTTTGATGATGTGTCTATGGCTATTGTTTGTGTTTATTGATGGATGTTATGTACCTATGATGGATATATATTTTTTCACGTTTTTATTTTCTATGGATGATGGTTTGTATGAGATGCATTCCAGTCTAGGATGTGATTAGCTATGCGATCAACTGTTTGATTTTGATTTCTTGGTATATGTATGAATGTAATATGATTAAACTGGAAACTTAATCTTCATGCATGAAAATACTTCCTAGATAGTTTTTAATTCTGTACTTCAAAGTCTTGGTTTAACTGTGATACCACTAGTTGGGAATCAAGGTAGACATGTAGATGGTGAATGCCTTGGTTGGAGGCATCGCTCAATAGCCTGATGACTGCATGATATTATGCTTTATTATTTGTAGTTGATCCAATACATACTCCGTTGGTGAGGAATTTCGATCATTCATGTGAGTATATGGCCCACGCAGTTACTACTAGATTTTGTGACCATCGTGAGGCTCCATCAGCGAATCCAAAATAGTGGATGGGGGGACGATCCATCTGTGACACCAAAGAATTTTTTTTAGAACAAGTCCTCAACCATTATGATCGTCTCAAAAAATTATGCTACATGCATCTTATCTCTAAGGCTGATACTTCCTACCCTTATGGGTGAAATTGTTTGAGGTAGAGCCCATTGACGAGGTTAGCTAGTCATGTACCATCAGGCTCTGACAGGATGTATGCTCCCTTGAGGAGGAAATTTTTTATGATGTGAGGACCTTTCCATAATTTTTCTAACTTCTCGTGTCTTAAGGCTTCTTTTTCAACATCGTAGTATAGGACTAACTATGCCTCAGTAAATGAACGAGAGGTGATGTTGCGGTTGAATGATGTTTTTACCCATTTTTTATGTGCCTCATTATGTTGGAGTGACTCTTGTCGATTTTAGTCAACGAGTTATAACTGCACCAACCATTTCTCTAAAGACTAGGTATCATTGAGGAGTTGGATGGTTTCGTGTAAGTTGGGGATTTTGCATTCGATGGGAATCATGGCTTCTACCACGTACACTAGTTAGAAATGTATGAACTTTGTTGAGGTTTTAACTGTTGTGTGATATGCCCAGAGGGCTGAAAAAACCATATGGTGCTAGTTTGTTTTATGGTTATTAACCATACATTGTAACATTTTTTTAAGCACTTCGTTGACAACTTCTACCTATCAATTGGGCTAAGGATAGTATGGTGACACGAATTCATGTGTGAATCCTAGGTGATGAGACAGCTCCTAGAATATTTCATTTTCGAAATGCTTTCTGTGATCATAGACTAATTCCTTAGGCACACCCAATCGTGCGATGACATGTTTGAAAAGAAACAATGCAATGGTTTCTGCCGTTTTTTCATATGTGAGCATGGCTTTCGCCCACCTAGTGAAATAATTGATGGCTACAATGATGTATTTGTGGTTTCTAGATGATGCAGGGTTGCAAGTCATAAAGTTGATTCCCCATTTGCAAAAGGGATTGGCTACGATGACTGGGTGCAGAGGAGTGGGAGGTGCTCTTGCCTTGTGGGCGAAGCGTTGCAATCGCTCACACATTTTGACTTCTTGAATGAAATCATGGAATAACGTGGGCAAGAAATAACCTGCTCATAGTATTTTTTTGGTGATAGCCATCCTAGAGAGGTGGTCACCAAAAGCTCCACTATAACAGTCATTTAGGGCTTGCTCATCTTGGTTGTGTGTGAGGCATCATCATAGGATAGTATCGATGCCTTGTTGATAAAGGATGTCCCCCATGAGGAGGTATCGTGGGGCCTGGTGGCATATGTGCTTTTAGTCATCACGTGTAAGCTTTGGTTTAAAATTTTAGGTTCATAAAAATAAGAAGATATCGTCATACCAAGGATCATTATTTGTCACCAGAAATAGATGTTCGTTTGGTATTGAGTCATTAACTGGGGATGCTTTAGTCTGACTTGGCAGGTCAGTGATGAACTCAACTAAGGTAAAATATTTTTTTCTCTTAGGGGAGCTAAACTACAGGTCAAATTCCTGCAATATGACTTCCGAGCGAGCATATTTTTGGTTCATCGGATAGCGGGTTAGAAAGTATCCCATGGGGTTGATGGCTTCTACGACTGTTGTAGTCTACAAGATGATGTAATGCTGAAGCTTTTGTACTACATGTACAAGAGCTAGGGAAGCTTTTTATTCAGGTTCATATCTTAAAGCGGGGCCAAATAAGTTCTTACTGATGTAATAGATTATGTGTTCTTTACCATCTAGTTCTTCTTGGACTAACACCCCAGCTATGGCAGTCTCTGATGTTGATAGGTATAGGGTGTAATCTTTGTCATAATTTGGTGGGTTGATAAATGGAGATGAAGACAATGTGTCTTTTAGCACCTCAAATTATTGTTCATCTTATTCGTCCTGTTAGTGTCCCGTGATTTGGAAAATTGGTAGACCAAATGACAGGGTAACATGGAACCAAGATTTGGAGTCCTAGGATCTAGCCTTCCTGGACTCAGAGAAGGATCTCTCTATTGGGTGCAAAGGATGTATTCATTTTCTCTAGGGCTTTGATTTTAGGCTATTTATTAGATTTAGGGTTTTTTATTGTTTTGGATGGGTAAGATGGTCAAATGTAATAGGAGGAGTGAGAGGATGTCAAGGCCATTGGGCTAAGGAGTCAAATGAATTCAAGGGTGTCTAAATGATGAAACAGAGTGTATTGCAAGGCCAATTTAGCAAGGTTAATGGATCCTTAAGGTGATGTATGAGGTGTAATGAACATTAAGTTTTGGAAAAACTAAGAGGTCTTAAATACTTATAGTTAAAAGTTACAACTCATGAGATAGGGCAAACCATTAAGCTCAATGAACAATACTTAAACTGATAAACATCCAAGATAAACATTCCAGTGAAACATAGAGATCATAAGAGCTTCTAACTTTAGAAATTCACCTTCATATTTTGGGAAAAACATATAAGATAAAACAAATAACTAAATTTATGAAGAGGGAACTCCTAAACATCATATATCAAGTTATTGGAAACTCTGAAACAAGTTGATAAACATGGAAAAAGGGAAATATTGAACGAGAACTCTTTGACTTAACCTAGAAATCAATATTCCATAGAAAGGCTTCAAGATAGGGTTTTGAAAACTTCAAATAAGAAGGGCATACCATCAATCATACTTGTAAGCTAGCATATTAACCATACATGAAACAAAAAACAAGTTTTGGTGGACCTAAGGAGCAATCAAGAATTCCTTAAGATGGTCAAAAGAGGAAAACATCAAAGCTATAACAAACAGGAGGATTGAGGTGCCTCAAAGAACATGTCTCAACCTATAATTTTCTAATATATAGCACCCAAGAAGAATGAAACAAAATGATAACAAGAAAACATTAAAAAGCTAAGAAGACATCACCATTCACCAAGCTATGGAATCCTACAAACAAGCTTCTCCATCATCAAGTCAAACAAGCCATTCGTCCACTTCACAAAACCAATTTCTTCTCCAAGCTCATAAAACCATGTATATTGCTCTTCAAGCTCATCAAATGCCAACAAAATACATATGGGCCTCATGCTCTATTTATGGAGAAAAGGAGGACTAAAACCCTAAATGTGGTAGGAAAATGTCAAATATAACCATAAATGTCATTTATGGCCAAGAGACCATGCAAGGCCCAAGGCACATAATATCCTAAGAAATAAATGGCAAAATAAATATTTGCACCTAATTATAGAGTAATTTGCCTCAAAAAACTCAAAAATATCTATTTGCAATAAAAGAGTGTGTTTTTTTGACTTTTGGTCCAAAACACCCTAGGCAGCCTCTGTGCGCAGCGCCACTTCAGCAGAAAATAGGGTCTCTTGTGGCTGATTTTTGGACCCCTTCTCAATATTGGATTTGGCTCTATGATGGCTCGTTGGAAAGCCTGATGAGTATAATTTCCAGAAATTCTTGAGTTGTGCTAAGTGGATGCCATTTACCTATTCAAAAACCAATTTTCCCAAAACTGCTCTGTGCAGAGCACTAGGTCTGAAAATGAGGCAGAAAGGTCAAAATTTTGATGTTTTTTTACCTTTTGGGGGGTCAAAAATGCTCCAAATGATCTGAATTTTGGTGAGAAAACTATTGGTGATGTGAGGAATCCAAAAATGAAAAGTTTTCAAGTTGAGGATGCACCAATTTTGTGCATATTGCCTAGGGTGCTACGCAAAAAGGCCTCAAAATTTGAAAAAGACAAAATTTGCTTCAATTTGGCCCAAACTTGGTGGAGAGGTCCCTCAAGAGGTCTCAGACATCTCTTGAGAAGCCTCAGCCAAAAATCCAAGGCTATCATGCTCCTTTTCCCTTTGTAGGTTTTCTAGCTCCATGAGGTCTTCCTTCAGTTTGGCACAAGCGAGCATGTTTTTCCTTACATAATGCTTGGTCATTTTCTGTTGTAGAGCAAGGCCTCTCTTTACCTCCTTGAAATGCTTCTAATCATCCTTGTAGTACTGAATGACACGTTGTGCCATCTCAAAATCTCTTTCCCATTCCCTAAGCTATGCATCTTTTTTCTAAGAGTAGCAATCTAGTGGCCATCTTCTTGTCCTCATTGTCACTTTCTAGATCAATGAATTGAGGCTCTTGAGAAGTCTTATTGATTCTTTTGCTTCTCCTTACTTGTACCTGTTTCTCACCTCTTTCCATATTTTTCTTGCCTTCGTCCTTGGGATTGATAATTGAAGGAGAGAGACCCCTTTTCCTTTTTTAGGCAGAAAACACACCTATTTTTCCTCTGTGGTATGTGCAAGTGAGAGGAATGGCAATGGTAACTTTAAATGTGTTTTCATCATCACTTTGGCCCTTGTTACTGTCACTATATTTTTCATTCTTGTCATGGCTTCCATGTGTCTCCTTATGCCTCATTGGGTCACTATCTCTCTGATCTTCAGCATCATCATCATCATTTTCTTCCTCACTGTTTCCTATACTGTCACTTTGGCCTTCAAACTGATCATTACCTTCATCACTTGCCTCACTTGAGCTCTGTTCTTCATTATTTCCCTCTTCCTTACCATTCTCTGCATTTCCACTTTGATTCTCTTTGTCACTTAGAGGCTGATTAGTGTCATGATAGTCATGACAGCTGTCATGACTTTCATGACTATTTCCTTGGCTACCTTGCTCATTGACTGTCTCATCAGTGTCATTGTCTTTGTCACTATCTTCCTCTTCAAAATCAGTTTCAGCCTCATCACCTGCTTGTTCTTGATCTTCCATTTCCTCATCATCTCCCTTTGTCTCTTTATATTCATCATCTTCATTCATATTATCACTGTTTGCACTAATATTAGGATCACTATCATGCCCATGCTCATTCTTCTCTTGGTTTTCCTGTGAACCTTCTTGTTGGTTGTCATATTCATCATTCTCTTCATTACCCTCTTGGTATTCTTCATTAGACTCTGTTTCTACCCCACTATCTTCACCATTTCCTCTCTTTGACTATTTAGCATCATTTTCATCATGATTATGGCTCATTGTTTTGAGCATATTTGAACAAAGGGTTTTCAGCTTGGTGAGAGTTTTTAGGCCTAGGGATGAAGAAATGAGTGATGGTAAGAGCAGATTTTTTAGCAAATGAAGGGAAAAAAGGAGTAGGTCTAGGAAATCTTCAGAGTTTTTTAGGAGGAGGCTTAGCTTTCATTTGAGTGTCTTTGGGCCTATGACAACCTTTCACTTGGTAATTCCTTTCCCTAGAGGGTCAAAGGCTTGATTGGCATGAATTTTTAGGGCTTTGGCCAATTTTTAGGGTTTTAAAAATTTCCTTTGATTGTGCATATAAAAAGATAAATGGGAGGGAAATAAAATGACCACTAACCTTGTTTCACTTATGCAGGAACTTGGGGCAACATTGAGGAGGAGAAAAATTTAGCTTTGGCAATTTTTGAGCAAATTTGACCAAGTCTCCTCTGTGCCTAGCGCCACTGTCTGTGTGAAATGCTGGTCTGTCTCTATGCCCAGTGCCAGTTTGTCTATGTGCAGCACCACTGCCTATGCGTAGTGTCTAGAAATTTTTCCAAAAATGACCTTCAGCCAAGAGTTATTTTCCAACTATGCGCAGTGTTGATTTGTAGAAGGCATTTGGAGGCCCTCTCGGTGTCGGAATGAGCTTCGTGATAGCTTGTTGGAAATATTGTGGAGTATAATTTCCAATAATTCTTTTTTTTTTTTACATTTGGTGTCCATTTAATTGTCCAAAAATGGATTTTCCCAGCACTGGTCAAAAAGTGTTGAATGATGATGCAGAAATGCAGAGTGCTGGTGCAGACAACTTTTGGGGGCCTTCCTTAACTCTAAATTTAGCTCATGATAGCTCATTGGAAATATCTTCAAGTCTATTTGACTTTTGACTCATCAAGCAAGTCATTTTGACAATCCATCTGTGAGAAAACCTTATTTTCCCAAGGTCGCTCTAGCAGTGCAGAAATTATCCTGGGACACCTATGTTTTTTATATTGCTCCCAAACCATGATACTTTTGTATAAAATGAAGGAGGGTTTTATTCTTGGGCCTATATCGGACAAAAATCGCTCTCACTTTTTTCAAATTCCTCTCTTTTTGTTCAGAAACATAATTTGAAGCAAAATTGGCCCTAGGTGTGACACATGGCTTGTCTCTTGGAATGAATTCTTGGAAAATGGTGGAGGCATGATGTTTATGAGCTGCTATGGAATTATGCTTGCTAAAATGGTCTATAAAATGAATCATTGGCTCTTGTGACTCTTTTTCATATCAAACCCTAGCTTAGTTGAAAGAGGAAATCAGGGTTTGGTGTTGGGGATTTACGACTGCCTTGCATAGGGAGGGGAATGAAGGGGTTAAGGGTTGTCTAAATTCTTGGGGAAATTTTGGGGGATAGGGACAGATGTTAGAGAGTAGGGTAAAGTGTAATTTCAAGATTTGAGTGAGGGGAAAGGGTCAAAAAGGGAAAAACACAGGCCTAGTCTCAAAAAATGTCAAATTGTAGCGAAAGGCTAGGTTTTGTAGAAAAATGATGAGTTTGAGGGATAAGAGTGATGGGAAGTGTTTATGAAGGTATATTAAGGAAAGGAGGAGGTGTAAGAACATCAGGATACAAGCCTTGTTGATGTTTAACCATGGAGGTCATGAAACCAAGAAAAATACCCTTAAAAACCCTAGATGGACAATGGAAGAGTTAGGCAAAACAAAATAGAGGGATAAGGCCAAAGGTGACACAACAAAGACAAACTGAGTGACATGAGCCCCTGATGGCTCTTCTAGGATGGGTGAGAAGAGCTTGACATGATGGAATGATGAAATAGTGAAAAATTATCTTAAGGATAATGAAGGCAGTGAGATTTCTAGAACTCACAATGTTCATGAACTTTATTTCTAGAAATCTAGGGTAAGCATTTAGTCATCTAGAAAGGAAAAAATTAATGATGACTAACACGTCCCATTTAAATGGGATGTCCTGATGGATTAGGTGTAGGAATATTTGCATGCAAGTGGCGTAATATGGGATGAAGCATCTCAAGAAGTTGTAGTTCCTCTTCAATCTTTGAAGTTGCTTGAGGCTTTTGGGTGGTGGCACATCTTTGATTGCCTCGAACTTGAGGGGGTCTACTTGGATCCCTTGCTGGGACACAATAAATTTTAATAGTCAACATGATTTAATGAAAAATGTGCACTTGAGAGGGTTCAAGCGTAGGTTGTAATGTCAACATTTTTGGAATACCAACTATAAATTCTCCAGATGATCACTTCACTTCTTGGATCGGATGGTGGGGTCGTCCAAGTACGTTAGGATGAGGTGGGCTAGGTCATGTAAGATATGATTCATGGCCCACTAGAAGGTGGCTTTAGCATTTTTAAGACCAAACGACATAACCTGGTATGTGAAAGTACCCCAAGGGGTAGTGAACATTGTCTTGTACCAATCTATATGTCATATTTGAATTTGGTTATACCCTAAGAATCTGTCCATAAAGGATAGGGCCTCGTGATCAGCGCAAGCATCAATGACTTGGTCAATGAATAGGGCAGCATAGTTTTCCTTGGGACAAGCTTTGTTCAAATATCAGAAATCAGTACAGACGTGAATGGTGCCCTGTTTTCTCATGATGGGAACAAGGTTGGAAACCCACGATGTGTAAGTGATTGGGTATATGAGCCCGGATTTGTGAAACTTGTCTCTTTCTTGCTTGATCGGTTCTGCCTTAGATGGGTGAAACTGATGTTTTTTCCAGCGTACCAGTGATATGTCAAGCCAGGTGTCAATGCGGTGCTCTACATTAGTGGGGCTAAATCCCGAAATTTCCGAATAATCCCATGTGAAGATGTCTGTGTACTCTCGTAGCAAGTTTTTGTAAGCAACTACCTCGTCTGGGGAGAATGCTACCCGCAGTGAGATTTCTTTGATTTTTCCTACTTTTTTCGAGATATTTAACTTAATGTTGGTGAAATATTTTACATATTCCCTTCTTCAAATGCATCAGGCAGCGGGATCAGATTTTTGAACCAATCTACCTTCCCAGATGTGAGGAAGTATTTTGATTCAATGGTGTATATCTCTTGGGTCTCTAGGTTGTTATGATTGAATTTTTTTTTCTAGGAGAAAAAATGAGTGGTGATGCATTGAGTCCCAAAGACAATCTGGTTCTTTCATGGCCTCTAAAATATCCATGTCTAAATGGAAGAAGGTGTCTAAGGGGGGGTTGGTTTGTGTGAGGTCATGAGGAGTTGGTTCGAGCCTAACAGAGCTAGTTGACAGACAAAAATAGGATTCCATAGTTGATGTTGTGGAACCAAACGAGGTCGACAGGGTGCAGACTGGTTGAGTTTGCACCATCGATGGTACAACTACTGTTGTAGTTGTAGCGGCCTCGACGCCAATGACAGATGAGTAGACATCACGATTCATGGGTCCCATGCATGATGAGATGAATCGTATGTGATGTTGTGTGTTGTTGACGTTGAATGGTGGACGAATTTCCACTGTGGTGGATTGTGTGAGAGCGAGCTTATGCTCTTCACGTGGCGTACTAAGGGTACTCGGACTTTCCTAGATTTGGAAATTTCATTGAGTGCATAGGTGCCTAAATGTTTCCATTAAGGGGCAAAACTTTGTTTCATGATTTTGACTTGCGCAAATGGTGCACGGTGTCAAGGTGATTATTGAGTAGATGGTGTGAGAACCAATGCTACTCTTTGTGCCTGAAGTGGAAGCTCAAAGATGATTGGGCATTGGGGCATGTTTTTGTTTCCTCCATCTCTGAGTCCTTGGTTTTGGTTTGTCTAGATCTTTTAGGGAGTTTAGACTCAACACTTCCCTCTTTTCTCTTAGCCTTAGGAGGTACTCACAATCCATAGTATGGTGGAATTGTAAAAAAATCCTACAATAGCAGCATGTGATCTTCTCTTGATTGGAGAGATTGATCAGTGGGATGGTGGTGACCATGCGAAGACTGTCACTGAGCTTCTTGATTTCCTAACATTGATTGACTATGTGGTCATTTCTATCGCACAGCCCAAATTCCCTACTTGGCTAGTTTTGCACCTTGATAGGACGATGGGTCAGCTTAGCTTTCTAATGTGTTGGTAACAATGGGGGCAGGCTGCCTTGGGGCCAATTTCCTTGCGTCAGACTGCCTTGGTTCTAGACTAGTTATATCTACGTATTGGGTAGCTAATGAGCGTATGGTGTCTACCAAAGGTCGAAACTGGAAGATGTAAGTACAGTCTCGAATCTAATGGTTGTCATGAAAAATTAGACAAGACTTTTTTTCCCTGGTTCTCCGTTCCCTTTGGATTGTTGGAGTGATTGGGTACCATCTACGGAATGATCTTAAGTCTAGGCATTGGTCGACCAAGTGGTTACGTGAGTCACATAATGTGCAGGTTGGGCTTATCTGTGGAAGGCACTTGGGGGTGGTGATTTTCCCCTTCGTCAGTCTCTTTTCTGCTGACATGAAGAAAATGGACCTGGTTGCCACATTTTCTTGTGTTCTTGAACTTTCCACGGATTCCAAATCCGATCCATATGCTGCGGCGAGGTGTGTTATGGTCTAGCGTAAACTATTTAATGCCACCCGAATTAGGGGATATAGGGACAATGACGAACCGGGTGGTCGCATGAAAAAAATCAGCATGAATACTGGACTACTTGTAATTCATCGTAGTATATGGGTGTAGTATTCCAAAAATTTAGCCTTCAAGCTAAATGGAATATTATAGTTGTTTTGTCACTAGGTAGGTGAATAAATGGGTAGGAAGTCCCATAACTCTCCTAATCAGTAATAAAAACACTTCAAGCGAGAAAGGAGACCATTTTTAGCAGCTAAATAAGCACCTCCAAGTGTGAACAGGGGTTGGGTCATGTTGATTCAGTCAACTTTGACCAAGTCAACAACGTTGTTATGGAGGAGTGGAGATTAATGAAGGAATAACACAGTTTTGGAGGGAGATTGATCTCTTGAAGGAAATGACCTAATTGAGTGGGGCCAAGGGCAAGCAAGCTCATATTCTATTTAAGGAAGAGGATGGCGGCCTTTGTGATTCATTTTTTAGATTATTATTTTGATATTGGTCTGCTTATACTTTGCTTCCTCTTGCTGTTTAGCAAGGTTGCAGTGTTGTTTAGCACCGGGTGTTCCCGAGCAAGAATCCCACCTCTTTCCTTGAGGGGCCTCTAGGAAGAGTATTGTATTCATTTCCACATTTAGGTTTTCAGGCCAAGTTACAGCTTTCTTCATCAGCATAGTTTCTGCAGAATATTGTGTTGTGTTGCAGGGTGCAGCAGTGGAGGGGTTAGAATCCCGCTTTCTAAGCTAGTTCCTCATAAGAGGGAGGTTTCCTTCCCTTGGGAGATATATTTGGGGATTCATTGAGCATATTTCAGATCTGTGGTAGTAGGCCATACATTTCCCATCATTTTCAGCATTGTTCCAATCAGGGATTGCATTATTTTGAAGGGCAGCTTCAGTGGCAGGTCTTGTGGTTTCTTTGTAGTGTTTCCTTGTGATTGAGGGGTTCATCCTTTCATGGGAGGAGACCTTTGAGGGATCTACATCAGATCTGATATCTTTCAGCCTTATATACTCTTATTCTTTAGTTTGCAGTGATTATTCAGTTTATTTCTTAAGATCACCATTGTATTTAGAGTGTATTGCAATAAACCCTTCCCAGGTATTCTTGAGTTTGTAATAAGGAGACTAGATCTCAGTTTTTGAGCATTATTGACTAATATATGAGTAGATATATTTGTCTCTGTAATTTCTGATTTGAAACCCTCATAAGACTAATCAGTCTCCTTTATGTAATAATTCTATGTAGCAGTGTTTTTGGGATTTACTGTTTTTCAGCTATATTAGGTGTGGGAGGTCTGTTTACCTCACCTAGTTTGATTTTTTTTTGCTCTCCTCTTAGATTTAGGTGCTATATTTATAGATATAATGGATCCAAGTACTAATTTTCATTTTTATGGAATACATTTCTGAAAATGTGTTTTTAAGTGCATGCGTTGTTGAGCAGTCCCTTTTGGGGATATTACAATGGGGTTGACCGAATAGCATCTTTGAAACAGCTCTAGGGCTGCATAGTCAGCAATGAAGTAATCTCGTTCTTCACAGAGTACGTAGATCTAGATAGGAGCTTGAGGGCGATAACGGGGGGGAGGTGGTCGTTTAGGTGACTGTCTCTCCTTAGACACATATAATATGGTCCTTTTTGCTTCGTCCCTTGAGTCGCGGCATTGTTTTTCGATTCTGTGTTTGAGCCGGCCATGTCGGAGTTTTCAATAATGAAGCAATGCATGAAATCCAACATGGACTCGAATCGATGGATGTGGGGAAAATGGTACACATGGTGGTTGCTTCAACAAATATGACACGTATGTTGTCGATTTTGAACTAAGTTTCTTTGGGCAACATGAGGGACTTGGTACCAACGGTTAAACGCCCTTAAATTGGGACATTGTGTAACTAAGTGGTCTGGCTCGTCGCACAGTGCACAAACTAGGGTCAGGAAAGTGGCCTTTGTTTTTCGTCTTTGGTTCATTGGGGTGACTGTTTACGAGCAAGATGTAGGCTCCTCTCATAGGTGCAATATGGTTCTAGGCTCTCCCTTCTCTATTTGCATGGGTGAAATTGAGGGTTCTTGTTGGTATGATTTCTATAGGGCTTGCATGGCATCCCTATATCATGGCATCTCTGAGAAATTATGGGTGTAATTCCCATAACAATTGCTTATGGCGCATGCTTGGTTGGTGCGTAATGCTTTCACTTGATTTTTCCTAGCATGTTCCTTTTTATGTTAACTTGAGGCCACGACACTTCTCTCGATGTTTAGAAGAGGTTTTAATTCATCTAACTCCGAGAAAATATTGGTAGGATGGCCTATGATATCACATAATTCGCAAGGTTGTAATGCCCTAGTTATTTTGGGGTTTTTTATTTTCTTCCCTTTTTGTTGGTTTTATTGGTGGAGTTCGCTGGCACTTCTATGAGTGTTTCATTAACCATTGTGGCCTCCTGAGGGGTGATAGGGGCTATCCCTGTAGAAGTGATGCCATGACTCCCAAGCATGGCCGGTGGGACCAAATACCACACTTTTATTGTGAAATAGATGTTTGGCAATGTTATAGTTTCCAAGACTTGCTTTGACACAAAACCAGGTGGGGGGTATAAAAATGGGGTTTGGGAGATGGCATAGGGTAGGAAAGTCATGCCAGTGGCTTTTGTCTATGTACTACTAGTTTTCATATCCGGCTTGGTCTGTTTGATGATGGCATCATGCACACCGGTGCCCCCATGATATCTGGGGTTGCCTCTGGTATGATAGGGGGATATCATAGGAATGATCCTAGGATCGATGATGGTTTGAATTGGCCAGGTCCAAATTCTTGATACCGCATTAGCGATTCCATAGTTTTGTCTACATAAGGTAAAACGGCATCGAGAGTCGTCATGGGTTTCTTATCATAGTATGTAAGCTGGTCGAAGGTGATGATTCGATCTTCATGGGGGAACATCATCACCCGAAAGATAGAGGATGCTATTGCAGTCATGACATACATATAACTCCGCCCGAGGAGTATATTGTAGTCTAGCTATGCATCCAAGACTTCAATTTCTATAAGTATCGTCTTTCCGGCCAGGTTTACAGGGACATTCTAGTATAGACCGACAAGGGCTGAAGGTTGATTGTCGTATGCTCTAAGCATGATGTCAGATGGTTTCAGTTTAGGTGATCCCAACTTCTTCCAAATGGATTTGGACATGATGCATGTAGATGCTTCTTCATCAATGATGCATCGGTGTATGGTGATATTTTGGACTGACACCGGTATTTGGAAGGTGACCAGAGAAGGAAGCCTAGGGCTTACTTTGTCCAGTTCAAAATACATTAGGCATGAATCAAAAGGATCGATTGTGCCTAATGCGGACATTAGGGCTTTTAGTTTTTTTGGGCATGATTGTCGGACTTCTAAGGCTGACATGGCAATGGGTGATTGTGCTAAATCATCCACTATGTTGTAGTTATGGGAAACTTTTGAGTGGTGTCCTACGCGCCTGGTTGGCCCCTTGACCATTTTTGGAAGGATCTCTATAGGGACTTTGGATATGGTAATGGTGAGTGTAATGGCACAAGAATAGTTTTTCCTTAGAATAGACCTCTTTTTTTTCCCTTGGGATTTTTTGTTTGGCTCTTGATTTGGATTTTGGTTGGGGTTGACCCCAACCTAAGAAGGCAGGGGGACGACATTGCTAGTTACTTCACCCCTACCAAGAGTTTCCCTTTTTTTATTCCTAAGCTTCTTTTTCACATTGTTACGAGGGTTGTTGCGGTTCTCCTGGTCATAATCCTAGTGCTTTTGAGCTTGGGAAGGTTGCACTAATTTCACCAACATGTTGTTCTGCGGTGGTGGATTTTATGCAAGGAAAGGGGAATATTGGTTTCCTTGTCCCTGGTTGGTGTAAGGTTGTTGGGGGATCTCTTCCATCGACATTGCTAGCTAAGTACTGGGTCCCCTACGAGGGAGGGTACGAGCCTCCCTACTATTGGTGATATGATGACACCCTATTCTTCATATTCGGCAAAGGTGCATATTGACTTTGGTGGTAGCCAAGTTGCGTCATGTTCTGGGTATAATCATACAAATATGCTGGGTACTGGATACTGCTGCCTAGGTGACCTTAGGCCAATAACCTGATCAAGCCGTCTACAGTATTCGACACACTTGGAAATTCTCTATAAGTTCGCAGTCACGTGGCGTTTGGTAGGACATTGTAGATATCTCCTAAATGGGTATAGATGAGTTCAAGCTGTTGGGCTTTGCAAATGGCGTCCTCGTTGAAGGTAGGTCCTTACGTTGCCACAGATTTTGAGATCTCTATTGTGAGAGTTTTCAAAAACAATTCTAGCAAAACTCTATTGTCAATTTTGGATTTTCATAAACTATGACGTCTTCGCCATTCATGTAGATGGTCTGATATATGGACTGTTGGCATTTGCCTCAAATGAGTCAAAAATTACATCCTCAAATCATGGTGGATGAGTAGCTGAAAATAAGTGAGGAACGTGGTAGCGAGGGAGCTAAATTTTCCATGTGAAGCAAAAGGATGCTTAACATACCATTTCGTCACAAGCCCAGTTAGGTTGCGTTGAAACAGTCTCAGTTGAATAGTATCATTAATGATATTATTAGACAAACACCATATGTGGAAAGTACTAATATGATTTTCAGGGTCTTCTTCTTGCTTCCCTTCGAATTTTTGTATGTCTGAGGGGAGCTTCGTGGGCATGGGAGGCTAATTAAGGATATGTGAAATGGGGTAATTAGTTAACTTTGATAGATCTGGAAGGTTTAGTGATGCTAAAAAGGGTAACTGAGTATTCACTACCATTGTGTATTGTGGAAACACAAGTGTATGAGTGCAATGGTTTATGGGGGATGTCTAGGGAATATTACCCTATGGCGTAACCTTTTATGTGTTCTATTGACTCCTTGAAGTGGTAGTGCTCCTCTACCCTCTGGGAGTTATGGGAGGAGATGAGTGGATTTGAGTGGGGTTTCCACTGGTGTGGTGTTGGGTGACCCTTGAGGGTTTCCAACAAAATATGCCTCGATAAAGGATGAACCAATAATGGTGGCCATGTGTCATCTTTGATGCCTAAATGGAGAAATACTTGGCACTCCTCCCTCACTCCTCCCTCTAATGGGGGGAGGTCCAAAAAACACCTAGATCGATGAGGTCCCGTTGGGTCCGTTATGTTGTCGACTAGCTTAATCTTGGAAATGTTTTTTGTTTACTGAGAGAAGGAAGATTATTATCAAAGAAAATATGATCACATGCATAAAACAAAGTGAAAAAATAATAGGTAAGTTTTCCTTTAGATTAATTCTATGTGATTAAGAAAGAAAAAAATATTGTTTGGTGGTTTTGCATATGATACTCAAAAGCCTAAATAGACCTAATTTTCCTTACACTCTCAAATGTAACTAGGCCTTGCGAAGATGTATTCTGATGGGTACTAGGGCTAACGTCCCGAAATAACTATCGATGCCTTCCAGCAGCCGAAGAATATACCAAGGTAATGGTAAGAGGATCTAGTGCTACTTGCATCGTCACCTATAGGGAAGGATGCCCTATATTTTTCCACTAAAGTACCATCATCCCACGGGAGTATTCAAATCTTGAGCTTCTTGGTATTCAGCTACCATTACCGAGCACTAGATGGGTCAGGTAGCCCCAAAAAATACCGCACTCACTAGGCCTAAGCTTAACCCCCTCTGAAACGGGTCTCTGTTAACGGTCAGGTATTTTTTCCATGGGCAGATAGATAGATTTTAAGCTCCCTAAAAATTCAACATCTATGTTTCAAAATGTAGAATGACCATGATGGCTTATTGGATGCCTACCCCCAATGGTCCTAACCTGAACTATAATTTCTTTTGTGGCCCCTATAGGGAGAATTTAGTGAGTTCGATTAGTGATTATTTTTAGAGAGTCTCAATTTTCTTAGGGTGTGCCTTGTTGAAGTAACTGTAAGAAGAGGACAAAGGTCCCAACGCACTGGGTGCCTTTTGGTCCAAGGCTTACCGATGCTTTGTGTGTGCTTTGGAGTGTAAAATCACAAGTGTTATGAGATGTGGATATGCGTTGATCCTTTACAATCCTTTTCTAATTATGCTATGTGTGATTTTTCCTTACAAAAATAAATGATTTGTGGATTATGGACTGCTTACACCTTGCCTAGTTAGAATAAGTTTTGCACTATAGGGAGATGGAAAATTGTCTTAAGAAAGTGTTCATATGCATACCTAGGCTCACCGTGAGATGCAAGGGTGGCAGAGATTACTTGCTTTATTTTCTAAAAATTGGTCCTGGTCTAAATTCCTAATTCAAAAATTGATCTAATCTAATAGAAAAAATGAAAAACAAGAATTAGCTAAAGATGTGGGGATGTATGGGCCACTTAATTTTCTGCTAATTACTCTATGTGTCTTGTATATTTTACCAACAAATTGCTTTTTTGGAAATCATATGTGGATTGAAGGCTATTTACTTTCCCCTACTTAAACTATATGTGATTTTCAATAAAAAAACTAAAATTAAAACTACTTTGTTGCTAGGCTAACCTCTAGCAAATAAGTGTCCTAACCAGTCATGAAATACCAGAGAACAGTGATGGAAAATTTCTTATGGGTTTCCAACACCTTACAACTGCAAAATCTGAGAAAAACAAATGAAAATTGGGCTTACTGACTACCACGTGACTTATCTTCCCACAGGCACGAAGACTGTGTGTTTGTTTAAACAGAATGCATGTGGATGACACAGACTAAAAAAATCCACCTCCTCTAAGCCAAATTTCTCATTGAGGGTGACTGAAAAGTGTTGAGAGGAAGCAGGAGTATTTTTGCAGCAAGTCTGAGCAGGAGAGAGGACTTGCATCAACAACCATTAACTCAAAAGAAATAATATATTGGAGTCGCCATTCCTGTTGTAGTGTATTTGGTGCATGGGTAGACGAAATACATTGTGCTTAATAGGGAGGTTTCCTTCCTACAAGAAAGTCACTGGTTAAAGTGGCTTTTTAAATGTTAGTGAAACAATTTCAACATGTAATAAGCTAAGTTAAATGGAAACATAGCATGTTACATAAACAAATAAGAAAAAAAAAAACAACATGCACAAGAAACACACTCAGTAGAGCAAACACACTAATAACTCAACAATGAGAGCTCTCTCCCTTTATTAGGTGCTGGTGGTAGTAGAAGGTAGAATGCTAAATCACTTGTAGTGGATCCTTTGAGCTACGAAGCTCCAATATCCAAGACAAGGGGGTATGTTCCCCTCAAGATTTTAGCAAGTCTCTCTTCCCTCTAAAAGGATGGTAGATCGATGGATACATGGTGAATTCTTCTCTCTTGGATTGAGGTATTGGATGGCTGTTATGTGGAATTATGAATTACGAATAAAACATTCTTCCTTAAATGTGGTGCGATGAATTTATAACAATAGATTAAATACTTTTTAGATACTTTTCCTAACAGTAAATAGACACAAAGAATAGATCAAGAAACTTACTTGGGGTCCAAGCACTTCCTATTCTCCTTCTGTCACTCTTGTTGTAGCTTCAAATCCAAGCTAGATCGCCAAAATATTTCCTGCAAAAATGAACACTAAATAGCAAAGAGATTGCAATATACAGATGGATATTCAATTTATTTAGTTAAATCAATGAAACATGAACCATATACATCATATAATAATTCATAATATGAAATATAGAAACTTATACAAATACATATGTGGGAAAGTAAGCAGCAATCTTTATTAATGAATAGATGGGGAGGTTACAACCAGCGATTGATTTGATGTCACCATCTCCAACATCATCCCAGCCTCAGGACAATGAACATCTCTCCAGCAGCATATCACTCAAATCAAATCCTCAATTGAAATTCCACCAACATTTTTCTACTCAATTTCTTCCTTCTCAAGCACTATGATCTGTGCTCAATTTATAGATGATCTGAAGGTAGTTTCACAATTAATGAATTTATAATAATAGGAAAGACATTTTCCCAAGCTTAGAGGTATCAAATGGACACATGGATTCGAATTTTGACCCATGTGCACTCTTCTAGAAGGCACTGGCCAAGTGGAGGTTCCAGAACAATGAGAATTTCGCTCCCAATTTGACCAACGCACCCTTGACGGGTGGAAAAGGTTTGTGGATGACACCAACATAAAATGGGCTCATGGTAAAGAAAATCTTGAAGGATTTTTTAATCACCTCAATTCCATTTCCACAGAGATTAAGTTCACAATGGAAGTTGAAGAAAATGGGAGCATTTCGTTTTTGGATGTTCTGGTCACTAGGAATGATGATGGAACTCTTGGGCACCAGGTGTTTAGAAAGAAAACCCATACAGATAGCTATCTCCATGCTGAGTCATACCATCATCCGGCTCAGAAATTTGGTGTTCTTAATACCCTAGCTGTCAGAGCCATGAGGGTTTCTGACACCAAACACCTGAACGATGAAATCAATCACCTTTCAACAACCTTCAGAGATTTGGGTTATAAAGAGAGGGATATCAAAAAATCCCTAGAAAGAGCTAAGGGTTCAGTCTTACCACGTAATCGCCAAGAAAATCAAGAAAATAGGGGAAGAGTTGTTCTTCCATACATTAAAGGAGTTACTGATAAAATAGCCAAGCTCTTAAGGAAGAACGATATTTTCGCTCAATTTTCAGCATTAGGCACTATTAGGCAAAAGATGCGATCAGTTAAGGACAGCATAAAACCGGAACAACTTAAAGGAGCGTACAAAATTGACTGCTCTTGCGGGAAGAGTTATATAGGTGAGACGGGGCGTTCACTTCAGAAAAGACTTAAAGAACATGGAGTTGACATCAAGTATGAACGATCGCGCACCTCAGCCCTTGCAGAACACTCCTCTAAAACCAAACATCAAATTCGTCTGGAAGATGCAACAATAATTTCAAAAGAAGAGCACTATCAAAGAAGAAAAATAAGAGAGGCCCTGGAGATTATAAAGCATCCAGATAATCTTAATAGGGATGGTGGAGTTGAAATCAGCGACACTTGGAGACCTCTTCTTCGACAAATCTGCTCCTCCAAAAACACCCTCCATTGAGGTATAGTTTTCAGGTATATATAACCCCAGTTAGGGTCTTCCTCCTTTGATTTGAATTTAGTTTTAACTTTAATGAACAAAAATTCTAATAATTATCCCTATTAATTGATTTTTATTTGGTTATAATAAAAATTAATTAATGAATCGATAATCATTAGAATTTTATTATTTATTCCCTTTCTTTCTAATATTTTTCCTAGCTTAGTTTGGTTTTTAGTTTATTAAAATGAGCTTAGTCCTCTAAATAAATAAAAATAATCCTTTAATGTTATTCTATAATTAAATTAGACCATAATAAATTATATTGGTATATCTAATTAAAATAGATATATCCTTTGAATTTATTTATGGCCTTATTTAGATTAACCTTATTAAGTCTCCTCTAGGTCTTTTATTTCTTTGTACTCTTTTATCTTGGTTAGTAATTAATACTCTAATAGAATTAGAGCTTTAAAAATTAAAAAATTATAAATAATATAATTGGATATAGAATAAGTTTTTAAATAAAATTGGGTATATAATAAATTTAAATGATATAGTAAATAAATATATCCTTTTAATTCAATTATATATTTAGATTTCATTTAGTACTTTGTTAAAAAATAAAAAATAAAAAATAAAAAATAAATAAAAATATTTAGTCTTTTATCATATTTTCTAGACCCAAAAAGGTTTAAATTAGATTATTGAGAACTTTAACCTTGTAGGAGTCCCCCTGCTCCTTTATAGTTTTACCTTATAACGTAGATTATTAAACTTGATAAAATAAAATTTATGGAATTAGGGTCATATTATATATATATAATAAATTAATAAATATATAAAAGTTATAAACTTTGGTGGGCTCTTTTATAAAATTAATTAATAAATATATAAAAATTAAAAAATTAATTAATAAATATATAAAAATTATAAACTTTGGTCGGCTCTTTTCTAGATTGCTTCTTCTACCTATATTTAAGGTCTTAGTCTTTTTCTCAATCCCTTCATTCAAGAAATGTCCTGATGATGGATCCCCGTTGGGATTCGAAACGTCGACAGTCGTTTTCTAGCAATGTGGATAATCCGGAAAGTTTTTTAATAAATGATCACCACATGAGTCTAAAAACCAAAAATGTTGGGAGGCCACTTTGCTGAGCAACTGAATGAGTAGCTGGTTGCAATACAACCAGCCCCTTGAGAGACTGCGTTGGTGAGCTCATAGGTGTTATAACATATACTTCAAATCTTGGAAAACTTGCAATGGAAGTTATGGGTGATTTGTCTTTGTTATTTGTCTTAGGGAATGTAGCAACTGAAATGATAGGGGATGATAGACCCTATTCATTGGTCCTAGGGATGATGTCTAGTTTAACCAAGTTGTTGGGAATGATGCCTAAATTGACCTATAACAGAATTCCCCCTAAAGCATGAAGTCAGAATAATAATAACAATATTTTTCGAAAGAGATGATTTATTTGTGATGCGCTAGGCGAAGCGAGTGGCCATTCATCATGCAATACATTACATCATGATATATCCTCTGTGATCACGAATTGGGAAAGGATACATGTATTTGCTTGCTATCAATAACATGTACATAGTGCGAGAAAGTCATCTACATTGGAATGTTTTCCCAATGCAGACTTGCATACGAGATATAGGCCCATGTTCGGATGACGATTTTATGTGAGTAATAGTATAGATGATAATATTATAATAATCCTGAAATCGTAGCCCGGATTAACAAACTAGATCCGGGGTCTTCCTTGTCTCGTTCGCCGATCATTCGGGTACAAGGTCTAGCCATACAGAAGCCTGATTTGTAGTCAAACATGGTAAGACATCGTTTGGAACACAAGCCAATGATGTGAGTTGTTTAACAAACGTGAAGGTACCATTGATTTCAATGGCCCCTCAAAATCTTGTATTTGTTTCATGAACGTGAATAGATTATTTGATGACGAACGCCAAACAAAATATTTCGGTCAAAAATCCAGAAGCGAGGATCTTTTCGATGCTGTAACAAGCCTCATGGTACTAGAATATGATGTTTCTGGTGAACTTCTTGGATGATGATTTGTCGTCGACAAGAAGCCACTTTATTGCGAAACGAGAGTTACTGATTTCAGAGACAAAAGATGACTTGATATAGCAATGTTCAGGGATGAATTTAATGAGAATGAAGGTTTATGAGTGTTGCAGAAGAATGAATATTCACTTGATGAATTCTCTTGAACATATCGGTGACACTAAGATGAGTTGGCAGCATTGACCCAAAATTGAAGTGAAGGTATGATGAACCATAGGTATGAATGAACCTTCAAGAATATTACCCAACCAAAACAGTCACGGTGATGGAGTGAAGTGTCATGTTCAAGAACGACTTGCTACTGTAAAAAATTTTGTCCACTTTCCCAAATTTTCCCCAGTCATTTGTCAACCAATACCTCTTTATTTTTAAACAAGCTTGAGGAGGATAACATATGCTTGATCTATAATTCAACCCTTCAGGCAAACAATGTATAACTATTTAATAATTTAATGAGTCTAGTGATGAATGAAACTCGATTCTTGCCATGATCGACAAGTCTGTCGCTATTTTATGTTTTAATGAGCCTAATGACATCGACAATTTGGTCCTTTTTCATATTTAGAGAGTTTGAAAAAAGAGGAAGAAAGAAAACTCCATAAGTACTTTTTCGTAAAGTTGTCGCTCAAATCTGAAAAAGTGTAAAATAACATCTCAGAGAATCTCTTTAGTCATGTTTGACTAAGATATTCCTTTTTCGTAAATAATCTATCTCAGTCCGCAAAAGGTTTAAACTTATACTGAGTCGATATCAATTCATTTACTTTTACAAGATCGAAAATACAAGTGCTCGACAATATTTTCACATTATTGGATTCTACAAAGAACTAAAAGAGGACTCCAGGGGTTTATTTTTCGCTGTTATAGAAGCTTGAAAAAGAGATAAAATTGTGCTTCAAGTCCTTTTTCGTTTTTAACAAATCTCGAAAAATAAGGACAAAAGTATGCTTTGTGGTCAAATCATTCTTGAAATAAATCTGAATGACTAATCTATTCATCGGTTGTAAGACTTGTTCAAAACAACATCAAATGGATTAAAAATACATGTTTTATGATAAAAATATATAAAACCATAGTCACAACAATAAATATTCATTGCAAATAATCAAATGACTAATAAAAAGAGTTTTACTATTCATTTTTACCATTCAATAGTTACCATTTGCATTTTGGAGCTCTAAACCTATTTTTGCCCCCGAACTTTATCTGTTGATTGCTATCAAATCTGTGGACGATTTTCATCGTCGTTTGATCTAGGTTAGTGCCATGAAACCTCTCTTTCTTTCAGTAATCAATTCATTTCCTTTCATTGCAAATTTTTAGGTTTTTGAGCCCTCTAGGGTAAATTTCTCTTTCAAAGAAGGAAACACACCCTTGAGCATCAAAAAGTGCGTTGTAGAGAACCTAAACTGAAGTCTAGTTGCATTTGCAACGCACTGTCCCTTGTTCAAGATTGTGTTGGGCGCAATCTCCATTTTTGTTTCTTTCACTATTCCCAAAATTTGTCTAATTTTTTGCATTGAAAGGAATATAATGAGTCTTATGGTTATGTTTCAGGATTTCATTAGACTATAATGACGATTACATGGAAGGAAAGAGAACATGAAGAACATAATATGGTTGCCCTAAATGAACTGGGTACAATAAGTGTTACACCATTTTTTGGTCATCTAACCCATTGTTATTAGATGGACCCAAGTACACCATTGTAATATTCCCAATTAGCCCAAGCTAATGGGAATATTCAATTTTTCTTTGTCTTATTTTGATTTTCATGTTGATGAATAAAATGTGAAGGAGGACATGAAAAACTCCTAAAAACATTAAAATAAATCAATGCCTATGTAAACAGAGACATATCTAGGCCATGTAAATAAACTCTTGCAGGAGTGAATGGGTTTGAATCATGAGACTGGGTCAACCTTAACCAAATCAATAGCGCAGTCTAGGTGCAATGAACCTCATGGATACACAGCGCAGTTTTAGATGGATGCTCCACATGTGAAAGGAGCTAACTCATTGAGGTGGTTTAGGGTTTGAAAAGGCTTTCATCTTATAAAAGAAGGACGAAGACAATAGGAAAAGTTTGTTGAGGATATTATTTTCTGAAGGTATTGTTAGTTTAGACACTTCTCTTTTGGTTTTCCTGTTTAGGATTCCCACCTCCTCCCTTGAGCAGCTCTTGGAGGAGTCTTGTTTGTCTAGTCCACTATCTGGCATTTGGACAAGCCACATCTTGCATCTATAGCATATTCCTGCTTAGGATTTGGTTTTCCATGTGAGTTGCAGCAAGTGGAACACTATATCTGTTCAGATCTAGCTTGTACTGGTGCCTCTTCTCAATGAGTGTGTCTTTTAACCTCCTGGAAGAGTTCATTAGTGGTTTGAGCTTTAGATCCACACATTGGCATCAATCCAAAGCATTGTCAGAGCCTACATTGTAGTCCCTCTTCCATGACTGCATTATTTGTAAGAGCAGAGTTGCAGGGTGTCTTGGCATAATTCTAGAGGAGAGATCTCTAGTGATTGGATTCTTCCTTTCACTGTGGTGATCCATGGATTGGCTAACCAATCCATGTTGTTTCAGATCTTATCTGCTACATATGTTATGATTCATAATTTTCTGAATGCTTCTGCAGATCTATGACTTACATCTCAGATCTACTCACCGTTGTTCATGTTTTGCTAAGATCCCCAAGGGGAGTGTATAGAAAAGCTTATCTTGTATACAGATATGGAATAGATCTATCATTTTGTGTACAGATCTACTCTAGATCTGATTTGTAATCTACTGCATGCTTCAAAAATGAAAATAACACTGTCAAGCTTTTCTACCATTTCATGTTGTTGTAGCAACTCATTTTGAGGCTTTTGTCTTGTATATTCATTCTATTTCTGTTATACATTGTATAAGTTGCATTGTAGATCTATTTTTCTGGTATATAGATGAAGATGAACCTACATGTTGGTATCATGATTATAAATTTATAAAATACGTTATTTCTAAATAAATCCTTTACATATAGCTGCAACCCCTCTCTTTGGGTGTTTTCCAGCTAGACTAGGTTGTGGGAGATCTGTTTAACCCACCTAGTTTGATTTTTTTTTGCTCTACTTTTGGATTTAGATCTTAGACAAACTGATCTAAGGGATCCAGGAGCTGCAAACTCATTTCAGTGCACTGAATTCTCAGGAGTGCGTTATTTCAGCAGGCTTGTTGTGCAATCCCTAATTTGGGATATTACAGTGGTATCAGAGCATATTTCTTGGCACAGCCTGTGCATTATTGGAGCCAATATGCCTTCAAAAGAAGGAGAGCCTCTCACTAAAAAAGAGTAGAGGTATCATAGAAGAATACAAAAGAAAAATTATTACACAAAGACAAAGCAAGCAAGGATGAAACCCCTTTTGTATGGAAGAATAAAAGAAGTAGAGTTCTCTAACATTCTTTCTCAATATTTGCATGAGCTGAAAGGAGAAATTAGGGGAGTGAGGAATGAAAGACAAGCAGACCTTCTAAAATGGTTTTCATATGAATAAAGCCCCACTACTTCATATGATGTGTGTGAGCATTCAGCCACACAATCTGTTCCACAACATGGTAGCATGCTTACTTTCTTGTCAAAGGGAGGAGGAAGAGGAGAAAAACCAAAGGAGGGAACTCTTGGTGAATATCTCCAAGAATATGAATCTCAATCAGAGAGATTCAAAGAGCATCTCAGCTTCCCAGAGTTCTGTAAACTCAAAGAAGAAAGATCTTGTAGCTACAGTAGGAGGAAAGGGTGCATGCAGCCCACCTTGGGTAGATTATCTCTACCTAAATTTCATGGATCACCTAAAGACTCAGCCAAGTCTTGGGTAAAGAAGCTTGACACACACTTTCAACTTCATCGAGTATCAGAAGAAGAAACCCTGAGAGTAGAAGCATTGCATCTTCAATGGAAGGCTTATGCTTGGTGGTTGTTTGAGTCCTCTTCCTTGAAAGGGAGGAACATTTCTTCTTATGCAAGATTCACTAGGAGGCTAGTGACAAGATTTGATGAGAGACATTTTGAGACTTCTTAGGGGGAGTAGATCAAGCCCAAGAAATATGAATCTATGCATGAGTTGGGAGATTACATGGAGCCAACTCCAGTCCTAAACATTATTAAAGGGATTGAATATTTGCTGCATTTTTTACCAGAGGTAAAGGCCCCAATTCAGCAAGATCTCTTTTCTCAAAGAGAAGACTTGAGGATTCCTTCCTCACTAAGAGATCAAGACAAAGGATCTCTTGGTGATGAAGCATTCTCCACTGATGAGGAGAAGGGAGAGAGAGAGCAAAGAAGATCCTCTAGCGCTATGCAAGCAGGAGGAGATCTATTTTCATTTGGAGATGGAGATGAAGCAATGGCTTCCATTAGAGGGATTCTTGCACCTTTGCAAGGAATTCCAGAGATTCTTCTATATGGAGGACATGATAAGCATGTGTCTTTTCTAAAAGAAAATGAGACAGAAAAAAGGAGGGGTCACACAGCTGATCCACTATCAGAAGGTGGGGCAAGGGCTCCAATCAGAGGCACTCCTACACCATTAAGAGGGGTCTCCAAGTTTCAAGGTACTTCCACACAGCAATCAGAGATGAATTTGCGCAGTGGAAGCAGTCATGATATGTTCCCATCTGTTTTTCACATGGGAATAGGCCATGATATATTATTATCCTATGGTGTACCATCTAGGAGACCACCTGAGTCATATTTGATGAAATATTTTTCATATATTGATGCTCCTTTCGTGGATCCAAGGGAGGAGGGAGCACTAGAATACCATGCTACAACACTGAGAGTGTGGGGGAGGTACAGAGGAATGGAAAAAAAATTTATTTTAACATCATTATCCATTCTCACCTCTAAAATTGTGTTGAGAAGATATGCTGCAAGAAAAAAGAATGACACCATCATGAAGCATGGGAGGCAAGACTTGGAGCAGAAGACACACTTTCTTGAAGGAAAATATTCCTTACATGAAGAGAGATGGTGGTCTCACATGCATGCACTGGAAAATACAAAGAGGTCTTGGACAAATGATAGCCTCCCATGGGAGACTAACTTCCAAGAGCTTCCCTCTTCTCTTGAGCATGTGCATAAGCAAGGGGGGCAGCAAGGAAGGACTGGAAACCTTCTACCTTGTACCTTTGGCATGGGAAATGTCAAGGAGGAGAACAAAAACATGACAGATAATTCAGATGACACACTATCAACGCTATCATTATTGGGCACATTAGATCCCTATTGGAAATCCCAACTGCTGGTGGAATATTCCAAGGATCTTTAGACTTGCATGATTTTGGATGACTGGTTGCATGAAGGGAGTTATTCAATCCTTAATGGAGTCAGCTATAATCATGGTAGAATATTATTTTCTAGAGCCTCCAAGATCAAGGGAAAGCTTCTACATAGGGCTTATGAAGAGTTCCATCTTATCCACACTTATTCTATGAAGCTCAACAATATCATATTGAGGAGCTATTACTGGGAGGGCTTTAAAAGGGAACTATATCAGCATTATCAGAGATGCATGGATTCTATGGAGTTGGGGAAGTGATATGGCTCTAAGGGAGAATTAAATTAGCCCTCTATTCCTTCCCTTGAAGGAGAGAGTAGATCTATGCACCACTCCATTGATAGGAGGGGAATTGTTGGTGAAGAGCATGCTCTTAGTACATGTATTTTATATTTTGACTTCGTGCATTCTTACACCATGTTTTTGCAGGCCATGACTCCAAGGGGGAGTGTTATATATTTTCAATCTCATGGAAAAAATGGGGTCACAACAATTGCTACACTTGGCCACTTCCTTGGTGGACAAAGGGAGATCTTGTTTCATGATGGGTGCTTCCTTAAGGCACCAAACTTATCTCACTCTGCTAGGCTGAGAGGTAAGGATGGCTAGAACGACAAGTAAGTGGACGGAAAGAGACACTTGTTTCTTCGTCGATGCGGGTAGGAGATGCCTACGTTTGGTGTTTGGTCAATTGGTGTGCTCCTGAAATTGCACTGCATTAATTACAAATTATCAATCAGGGTCTGGCAGTTAAAGCAAGGGCTCCTATGTGTGCCAGATAACTTTATTTATTAAATTTTTGTCATTTTTGGATTCTAAGTGAAGATGGAGATTCAAATAAACAAGTATGGTTGTATTTAATTAGAAATGAAGTTTCTCTGTAATGATTTTACAATCAAACTTAAAAGGGTGAAACATATGTGGCAAAGCGAAAGGAAATGAAAATGTGCTACTGAAATGAAAAATGTGCTGCTAATCTAATAAATCAAAACAGTGAACTAGTGAGCATGAAACCAAATTATTCTTGCTGTTGTCTAAACACAAAAGAAACTATGCTGAAAGAAATCCAAAAGTTGCAATAAAGTAAATCTAAATCATATTACATCAACTTGTCTTCTGATCCCTCATCATTAGTCCAGCTATGATTTTCGGAAGTAACCATAAACAACTTGAGTAACTGATATCTAACTTGCAGAAAGTAAACTAATATCAAACCACACATTCATAATTCAATCCCTCACCATCAGTCCAGCTGTGGCTTTCGGAGGTAACTGAAGATGTCATGCACAATTTAATATTTCTATCTTGCAGAAAGGAAACTAATATCAAACTACACATCCATAATTCAATCCCTCACCATCAGTCCAGCTGTGGCTTTCGGAGGCAACTGAAGATGTTATGAGCAATTTAATATATCTAACTTGCAGAAAGGAAACTAATATCAAACTACACATTACATAATACAATCCCTCACCATCAGTCCAGCTGTGGCTTTCGGAGGCAACTGAAGATGTTATGAGAGTTTAATATATCTAAATTTAACTACTGAAGCAAATAAGCAAAACTGAATTAAACAAAGCAATACTGAAATTAAACAGAAACTAAGAAAAACAAATTAGTAGCAGAATAATGTTAATTCCATGTCATTAGTCAAAAAGTTATGCAAATGCCCGGGCTGCTTATCTATAACCTGAAACAAGAACACTGATCAGTGATTAATAACATAAAACATGAAAGGCAGAAATGAAATGGAAAGCATGAAAGTTTATAAACAGAAATGAAGTATATATATACCATGAAGATGCAATGTATAAACATGTGAATGGATTATGGCACAATGAGATTTAAAGAAATAAAATAAAAACTATACAATAATGCACAGAACCTTGGCAAGTGCAGGGGCCCTCTACACCAGCCTTGGCAAAAATCTTCAAGTAAAGATACATTTAGACGAGTCTTCTTATATTTTAAAAATGTAGTCATGAAAGAGTATTGACATAGTGTGCATGTAATTACATTACAGAGCGGACTAATAAAAACTAACAGAGACTAACTAATATGCGTATGCAAACGCGTTATTTATAACAAAGGAAATATAACTAATTCCCTGAAGTTTATGCTGATGGAGAACACGTAAACCATTACGTCCAAAGATCTAGGATCATGGCCGCGTTGGAGAGTAAATCTATGAGGAGTGGATGTTTGAATTCAGCTATGGGGCCATGTACAGATGTTGATTTGTCTTCCGCAATTCAGAAACGGCCATATAGATCTCCACGTGACACGAAACAGAGTCCTGTCACCGTGGAACTCTACGGTTGACTTCCATTTGGCCACCTTTGACTGTAGCCTCCCTAGATGAATTTGCTCAAGACAATAGGACACGATCCATGTCCACATCATTTCTGACTTGCCCATGTGGCTCGTTTCTCCTGAAGACACCTGTAACATAGAGTTTCACAAAATGGCTGCGGAAAGTTGCAGCAGCTGCGGAAAGTGGCAAGATTCTGCAGCTAAATGAGAAAAATCTAAATCAGCAATGATTAAAAATATGAATTATTAAAAACTATTTAGATGCTCTTTTGCGGTATAATAAGCAGCAATGTCCTGATATTGACAACTTGGGAGGTTCAGGTGGATGAAAAAGGTATAGAAAAGTGTATGGAAAAGATGCAAATTTGAGACTCAACATACCCCCACTGTGAAGGTGTTGCATGTCCTCATGCAACCAAAATTTTGATAATCCTTCCTCGGTTCATATGCCTTGACACTTCAGCCAGTACATCCAGCTCTCTCCTCTTTTTCCTTGGTGCTGCCATCATCCTGGGCTTCTTCATTAGGCACCTAAATTTGATATTAACCAATGCTCTGCTTAACTTCTGGAATTTCCTTTTCAATTTCTTGTTCTTCTTCTACCATATTCCCAAATGTAGCATGGTATTATCATGAATGATTTTGTCCAATTTACTCTGTTCCTTCAATGTCTCATTTTCATTTTTAATGTGTTTATTTAAAAGCTCTAGCTCAAAAACTTCCTGTTTTAGTGATTGGACTAAATCATCCTGTACTATGTGAGGCTGGATGGACGAAATACTGGGGCCCGTAGCTGCTTTTTCCAAAGATTCTATATAATCATATACTTCTTGTTGCTTGGGGTCTATTTTAGGTGTCATTTTTATTGGGCTGTCCCCAAAATGCCGTGAAGGAGAGTTATCTTTAAAATCTGGCTGAGAAGGGCTGTTCCTTCAATGTCTCATTTTCATTTTTAATGTGTTTATTTAAAAGCTCTAGCTCAAAAACTTCTTGTTTTAGTGATTGGACTAAATCATCCTGTACTGTGTGAGGCTGGATGGACGAAGTACTGGGGCCCGTAGCTGCTTTTTCCAAAGATTCTATATAATCATATACTTCTTGTTGCTTGGGGTCTATTTCAGGTGTCATTTTTATTGGGTTGTCCCCAAAATGCCGTGAAGGAGAGTTATCTTCAAAATCTGGCTGAGAAGGGCTCACATCAACATCTTGCTGAGAATGGGATGGACTATGTTCAATGTCTGACTGAGAATGAAATGAACCAGGTTCACTAACTGACTGAGAGTGAGATGGACTATGGTCAGCTAGGGATTGTTCAGATGTTTCTTCTCCCAAATCGATAAAATGAGGACCCTTCATTTGTGTTTTCCTCAATTTCCCCTTAAGTCTGGAACTTCTTCTCACACACTGTGGACCATTGTCTTTTTGCTTTTGTTTTCCTTTCTCTTTCTTCTTGGCTATAGATAACTGTTCTTGAAGATGAACCAATCTTTCAGATAACACTTGATGATCTTCTTCTTCGGAAGAAGGGGTTTGATGTATAGCCTCAATATTTTTTCTCTCTTTTGGTGTTATTGGCTTTTTACCCTTAGTTTCTTTCTTCTTCCTCTTTGAAAGTCTCTCTTCCCTATCAGTTCTTTCAATTGTAGTAGTAGGAGTATTTTGAATTTCATCATTTGTTCTCTTTTTCCTACTCCTTCTTGATATGCTACCTTCAGGAATTTCTTGAGTAGGAGTACTTTGGGTTTCATCATTTGTTCTTTTTCTCCTAATCCTTCTTGATGTGCTACCTTCAGGAATTTCCTGAGGTTCCTCAAAGAAATTTCTAATCAAAAATTGTTCCCATGTGTCTTTCTTCTCCTTTAACTCTTTTTCAATCAAAATTTTTACAAGGCCGTGGTGATATAGATGTGGTTCTACATCTCCTAAATGCTTCTGAACAGTCACAGCCATTTTCTTCAAACTATTTAATAGAAAATATGGGAGATTGAGAGTTTGATTATCTAGAAAATTCATCAGCAATCCGGTATGGTACATATACATGGACCCAAAACGGCCTTCACAGGTAATGAATTTTTGAACAACTAGCAGCAAAGTAGCCCATTCCTCTTTCAATGCATGAACATGAATTCCTCTTTTAAAAATAGTTATGTCCATACCTTGGTTTCATAAGATTGTTCACTAGGCTTCATCACTAATTCTTTTATTCTTAAACCAACGCTCACCCTCTTGAGGAAGTTCCGTGGCAGATGTTATAGATGCCTCATTCACCGCAAACTTAAGGTCTCCAATCTCTACTTCCAGGCCATTGAACGACCTTGCGAATGATTTTGTCACTTCTTTATGATAACCTCTGAATTTTTGGATAAACCGCAGCCACTTTGCTTTCTTCAATATATCCCTTACTTGCGGATATCCCTCCATGAACTTAGGTCCTTTCGGTTCTGCTCTTATCAATTTACCCATTCTTCTTTCTGCTCTTCACAAATTTGCCTGCGTAAGGGTTTAATGGAAATAGAACGGCTGAATGCACGGAGATGAGCACAATGACTGTAGGTAGATATCAAAGAGTGGATATACAGGCTGTAGCGTAATGAGAACGAAGTGGAGTGAGACAGAATAGAGAGGGGTTTCGTGAGCACAGCAGAGACACGGCTGTGAGATTAACAGAACAAATAGGAGGAGTATAACACATCCGACAATGTTTTGAAATTTGGTGGATGCAAAATAAATGTGAGCACGTTTAAACAACGGCTATGGATTTATGCGGCTGTAAGAGTCCATGGTCAAATCAACTACGTCTCATTATCATCGGTGGAATATTGGAGTATGAGTGAAGATCGGGGTTTAATTATGGAACCGTTTGAGAATGAATGCGGGAGGATCATATGGAGATCATGAAAGGGTTATGGAATTTGTCAATATAATCATTGCACATAATGGATGGAGCTTATGGTTTAGAACTATATAAAAATGTGTTTTCAATGCTATTTGAAATGAATTTTACTCATACCTTGGAATCTTTGCCTTTTTCCTTGGTCTTCAATTAGTTGCTCTTCATTGGTATCTTGAATGCTCCATGCCTTTAATTTTTTTGGTCCTCTCACCTGCATTTAATTTCATGATTATGGAAATAACATCTGGCTGTACATTCTTTTGAAAATAGAGTTGTAGCTGCGGAATTTGCTTCTGGCTGTGGAAACTGGTGTCAGCTGCAGAAACAGATGTCAGCTACGGAAACTGACACAGCTATTATTTGGATGAATGGAGATGAACAGATGACAAATGACCAGATGGAAACGGTCATGAAAAATTTTTTTATTGATGAAATGGAATAAAACAGATAAAATGAAGTGGAATGGAGTGAAATGAAGTGAAATGAAATGGAATGAAGTGGAATGGAATGGAGTGGGTGGTCACAAGACTTGTGAAATGAAAGAGAGAGACTTTTTTTTGGAAAATATAGGGTGTCAGGTGTTCCTGATTTTCACCCAATATTTTCTGTATAAGACTGCCAATCAGTGATTGGTTTTCAGGCTAATACAATTTTTTTTATTTTTTTATTTTTTTATTTTTTTTAACTGAAAAGAACAAAATCTAGGCTGGTGGAGAAGAAGAATTCTTCTGTACCAGCCTGATTGTAGAATTTTCTTGAAACATTTTGACAAAATCCTCTTTTGAGAGTGGCTTATGATAAACTTTCAATCTATGGCCATTCACAATAAGAGGGGTTTGAAACTCATCAATGGTCTTGATTCTTACCGCTCCATTGTTAAAGATCTTGTCAATCTCATATGGCCCAAGCCAATGAGTCTGAAATTTTCCTTGGAAATCTTTAAACTTGGAATCAAATAACAATGCCCAATATCCTTCTTGAAACTTCTTCTCTTTGATGTACTTGTCATGCCATTTAGCTCTTTGATATTGAACTAGATCAGTTCTTAGAATTGCCTCTTGTCTGATCTCATCTAGCTCATTCAATTGCTCCATTCTATGCTTTTGGGCTTCTGATAGGTCCATCCCCAACTGAACTGCTATCTTGAAGGTCTTGACATGGAACTCAATGGGGAGCAAGAATTCTTTCCCATAAACAAGTTCATAGGGAGAATGTCCTGTTGGAAGCCTTTCTGTCCAATCTCTTCTATGTAGATGAACAACTTTGGTGATGATACTTTCGGGAACTTTGTTTGTGGACTCCACTTGACCATTTGCTTGTGGATGGTAAGGAGTAGATCTTCTATGCTTGATTTTGTATTCTTCCATCAACTTCTCCACCAAATTGGATGTGAATTGGCTCCCCTGATCTGTCACAATTTCTCTTGGAACACCAAAGCGAGTAAAAATATCCTCATAAAGAAAATGAACAACCGAATTTTCGCAGAGTGTATACTAATGCTTTGGCTTCTACCCATTTAGTAACATAATTAGTACAAACCAGTATATACTTCTTTTGCTTAGATGGTGGATTAATAGGTCCAATGAAATTTAAAGCCCATTTTTCACAAGGTTTGATGAGAACCTGTGGTTGCAATGGCATTTCATTTGAAAGGGTAGGTTTCCCTACTCTTTGGCAGCTGTCACACCTTTGACATATTGTTTTGCATATTTGAAGAGGGAAGGCCAATGATATCCTAAAAAGAGGATTTTATAGGCTATCCTTTTGTTAGCAAAGTGTCCGCCGCATGGTTCATCATGACATTGGGGATATCAGGCATTTCATCCTCCCTGACACATCTTCTGATCACAAGATCTGACCCTGTTTTGAACAATTCGTTAGAAATCCATGAATATTTTGAACTTTCCTGAATAATCTTTCTTTTTTCGCTTAGAAATAAATGTGGAGGCAATTTCCCTGT
Source organism: Pinus albicaulis (assembly GCA_034641835.2). Taxonomy (NCBI): domain Eukaryota; kingdom Viridiplantae; phylum Streptophyta; class Pinopsida; order Pinales; family Pinaceae; genus Pinus; species Pinus albicaulis. Next base: position 773,531,443 of record CM076577.1, on the reverse strand, counting down.
AACCAAATAGTTAGCAATATCTACATACCAAGGAGTCTTAATAGTTACTGCAAACAAGTATTCATCAAGAAACTTATCCTCTACAGGAGAATCTTCTTTAGTATTCTGAATCCTAGACAAGAAACTAGCTACTGTATTTTGTTTCCCTGGTCTATCCAACACAGTAATATTGAATTCCTGCAAAATTAGGAGCCATCTTGTCACTCTGCCATTAGTAACAGGTTTTTTCATTAGATATCTAATTGCAGAATGATCAGTATGAATAAAAGTTTCATAGCCTCTTATATAATGTCTAAACTTATTGATTGCATGAACAACAGCTAAAAACTCTTTTTCAGTTACAGTATAGTTCAACTCAGTGGGAGTCAAATTTTTACTGGTATAGTAAATGGCATAAGGGACTAAATATTTTTTGACCCAACACAGCCTTCCTAGAGTCAGATCTCAAGCATCCGTAGAAATATGGAAAGGGAGTTTCCAATTTGGTCCTCTCAAGATAGGTGCTTGATATATTCTTGTTTTCAAAGTTTCAAAGGCTGATTGACAATCAGGATCCCATTTAAATTCACAGTCTTTTGTAAGCAATTTGAAGAGTGGAGATGTTATTTTAGTGAAGTTTTCTATAAATCGTCTATAGTAACCGCAGAAATCCTAGAAAACTTCTAACATTCGACAATTTGAACAGTAACTTGGAAAAGACTTCAACTTTTGATCTATCAACCTTAATCCCATCTCCCGAAATATGATGCCCCAAAACAACTTAAAAGAACATCATAAAGCATTTTCATGGCTTAATGAAAGGTTTGTTTCTTTACATCTTATAAGAACTTTTTCCAAATTTTCTAATGCCTCTTCAAATGAATTACCATAAACTCAGAAAATCATCCATATAAACCTCTACACAATCATGGATTAGATCGTAAAAATTCCTAGTACTGCTCTTTGGAATGTTGCGGGTGCATTACATAACCCAAAAGGAAGCACTCGATAGGCAAAAGTCCCCCATGGACAAGTAAATGTGGTCTTATCTTGATCTTCAAGTGCTACCTGAATTTGATTATAGCCACTAAAACCATCCAAAAATTAAAAGTACTTTTTGCCTGCTAATGTATCTAATACCTGATCGATAAAGGGA